>PVJL010015748.1:0-23168 GCA_004026885.1 Lyroderma lyra
GAATCCGCAGGGGTCGCGTGGACGGCTGCCGGGCAGCAGCGTGTCCTGTGTGGAGGGTGTCCTCCCTCCTCCTCCCTTGAACCCCGAGCTGATCCCACCCCCTCAGCGCCCTCAGCTGGAGCTGCCCTTGAGCCCCCCCATGCGTGTCCTCACTTTGGGGCTCTCCCCTAAGTGCCCAGTTCTGCCCCATGTGCCTCGTCCAGGGCGCTGGTGTGAGGCCGAGGAACACCGAGAGGAGCTGGGGGGCACCTTCTGGCCTCTTCCTCTCTCATGGAAACTCCCATGATCCCCGTCTCCGCCGCCATCTTTGCTAGAACCTTCCTCCAAGTCCTAGGAAAAGTCAGTGGAGGGAGGGGACAGGGACAGAAGCCATTGCTGGGCGCTGCTCCAGGTCCAGCCCTCCCGGCCCCCCGGCCCTGGCCTCTCTCCTCTGGACGCTCAGTCTTGTCCCCACCGGCTGACCCAGCTCCTTCAGGACACCGCAGCCCCTCTGACACGTCCCATGTGCCACCCGAGCTGTGTGGCCCTAGGCCCTGCGTCCTGGGAGTCACCGGGAGGTTCCCGCTCCTGCTTCTGCCCGGTGGCCGCCGTCCCGCCTGTCCTGTCCCTCGTTGCCACGCTGGCTCCGAGGGAGAAAGTGGGGGCTTCCTGCTGCAGGCGAAGCGTGAACTTGGTGACAAATGCCCCCAAGGGCACTGTCTCGTGCTCGGGTCTCTGCCTTTCCTGCCGCTTCCCAGAGCGTGGACAGAGCAGACAGGTGGGGGGCCCGCTGGAACTATCCCCCAAGGCTCCCGGCAAAACTCGGGGTGATGGTGTCACGTGCCTCCTCTTTGCTTCCCGGAATGTACTTTCCCTTTCTCTTAGCCGCAGGACCCCCAGCTCCCCAGAGGACACCACGTTCCCAGCCTCCCTTGCAGCTAGGCGCGGCCCTGTTCTTGTCCATGTCCGTCAGAGGAGAGGACGCCACTTCCTTTCAAGGAAACGGCCTCGACTCCCTCTCTTCCCGGCTCCGGGGCCTGGAGCGCCGGTGAGTGGGGGCACGTGAGCCCTGACTCGGACGAGAACGTCTCAGGAGGCGACAAGGTCGAAAGGACCCGGGCCCCTGAGTCTCCGCCCTGCTCAGAGCAGCCTCGGGGGCGTCCGGCCGCATCTCGCTCCCGGGTGGTGCGCTGCGCCCGCCCAGCAGGGCCCCTGGGAGGCGGGTGGCTTGTCCCAGACCCCAGGGGCTCCGTTCGTACCTGTCCCCCCGCTGTCCCCTCGGGCCTCTTGGCACTTGGTGCCTGAAACCGCCGGGGGGATTGCCTTGCTGACTCCTCTACCATGTGACGACCCACATGCAATCGACCCCGTGGCGGCAAGGACCGTCGCCACTGTCCCCACCGAGCTGGCACCCCACCCAGCCCATAAGTGCAACGAGTAGTCACAGGAGAAATGGGCGAACGCATCGAGGCACCGGGCGCCCAGTACTCCAGGGCCCCCCTCATTTCTGGGACACGCACAGCCCCCCGGCAGCCTCGCGGGACCGTGAGCCTCCGATCCGGCTCACTGAGAGGGAGACGTCCCCTCTCCTGCCACCTTCATGGGGGTCGTGTCTGTGCACACCCGAAGCTCCTCCAGGGCGGTCAACGGCGAGTCCCAGAGCCCGCTCCCCGACAGCGCGGGGTGGGGAGCCCCGTCCCTCCGCGCTTCCTGCCGTGGGAAGGGGAGCCGTCGCGCTGCGGGGAGCGTGCTGCCTTCGCCCTTCGTCTGTCTCCTCTGGGGTCCCCGCCCCCCGGAACCTTGACGGGCTGGGGCTGGCCTCACTCTGTTTCCGCTCAGGTGGGACACCCTGACCCCACCGAGGCGTCACCACCTGTCACACTCGAGCATCACGCTTACCCGTCATTAGGTACAATTCCGTGACCTGCAGTCACTTGGCAGACGGTCGCCTCTGTCCCCACGACCCATTCGCACGCGTTTCCAGAACCCAGGGAGGTTCCCGGAGCCCATTCCCTCCCCTGCCCCGCCCGGGCGTTCCCCTTGCTGGTGAGGGCCTCTGCCCGGCACCCCCGAATTCTCTTCCTCTACGAGACGCCGTTTCTCACTCGAGGCGGCTTGGAGACGTAGCTCTTCGTTTCTGCTCAGAAATGTAAACCACTCAGTTCCCCACGCTCCGGGACGATGGAGTCGCAGGGATGGTCTGTGACCCCTGTTTTCCATAAAAATTAATGGTATGCAAATCAGGCAGTCATGATCAAGGCTCAGCGCATTTCCTGCAGATTAATGAGTGGCTACGAGAGGAGATGGGCACATCCGAAGCCAGAGGTCACGAACCCCAGAAGGAAATGTCTCACTAAATGTCCCCAGGACCACGGCGATGGGCAAGGTCTCAGTGCCTTCTGGTGTTTCTTGAAGTCCCAGGGCTCCCCCCCCCTTTTTTTTAATTGCTCCTTGTCGCAGGACCTTGACCCCAGGCCCCAGGGGCATCAATGTGATGACATTGCTGAGGTTTAGGTCTCTACTCAGTAGTGGCCACAGCCTCCCAGTTCATTAGGGAGTATTTACTGAGGACTTTTACACTCTCCCAGGACCCAGAAAATTGATGTGGGAGCTGAATGCCTAGTGACTGAAGAGTCTGTAGCGACTAAATGACTTCATCTGTCAATCCAGAGCGGCGGGGGCCGTTCATTCATTCATTCACTCAATAAGTACACGTGAACAAGTACTAATACTTACTGTATGTCAGATGCTGTCCCCGGAGTCAGGGATACAAAGATAAAGAGACAACCAGTTCTTGTCCTCAGGAAGTTCACAGTCTGGTGATGGAGAAAGACATATATTAATAGAAATGATGGCAAAAACTGGAATATTATGTGCAGAGTGTATATAATATAGAGGGTGTCAGGAAGTATTCATATTTCACAGAACTTGTGCTGGATCTGGGTCTTGAGGGATGGGTAGGAGTTTGCATATGGCTAAAAGGAGCAAGAACTTTATCAGAGATGGAACAAATATAAAAGCATGAGCTGCAAAATGAGATTTGAGAGCCCAGTGATTTCCTTCCTCTCTATTTTCCTTTTGGGTATGCCTTTTTTTCCTTTCAAAAATCTAGGATGTCATGCTTTTTATTCCCTTTTTAGATATTAGCATGGTTTTAAAGCTATACATTTACCTGTGCATGCTGCATTGGATGCATCCCATGCTTTCTGACATGAAATGTCTTCATGGTCCTTTCTAGATCAACATGCTTTGGGTAGAAACCCAGTTACCAGATAAAGTTCCAAACTTCCCAGTGTAATGTGGTGTCATCTTTCTGAGCTGATTCCTGCTTATTGCTTCAATTTTGCATCCTGATCTTCTCCCCCAGCATTCATGCTGTAGCACGATGTATAGTTCTTGAACAAACTGTGTTGTTTCTTGCCCTCGTGAATTTGTATATTCTGGTAGTTTTTGCCTGGACTAAGAAAACCACGGTTGCACCGCCAAAGGACACTTGACATTGATAACACAGTCTCCCTGTAAGTCTGTGGGGTGAAGTTAGCAGCCAAATATACACAGATACCCAACAATGTTAACTTGGTATTTAATATTGATCAGATGAATTTGAGGAATGTCTACCAAAGACAATAATTTTCAGTTTTACAAGGCTGCTATCGAGTTACCTCTTTTATGATGGTAGTTAAGTACCAGAATTATTTGTCTCATGAGGTCCATGGAAATAAATCTTGGTTCAAGGTAATAAGACCAGGTTCTCAGCACATGAGCATACGTTTCTCTTTCTGTTTGGCATGGACTCAGTTCATGGAGAAGCAATCCACCAGGTTTGCAAGGTCTAAATGAGAGGACTTGGCAATAAAATGACTTTGTTGTAAAAAATGGAGATTTTTTTTCCAAATTCATCTTATTTTCTCTGGTTCTTATAGTGAAATAAAGATACAGATCTTTCAGATACTTAATGCCTGAAGATTGATCTGAAGTTCTTAGATCTTGGAAAATTCTCATTGATCAAATCAAAGATTAATGAGAAAAAAAATAATAAAAACTTAGTGGTTAATATAAAACAAAATGCCTCGAGTACATTTTCTACTTAGATGAGGGGTTGGGCTGCTTTATCCAGTGTTTCCATCAATTGAGTGAATAGCTGGCCCATAGGTTTGAAGGACTCTCGGGGAAATGAGCTGCTTTGCAATGTTGACGGAGGGCCAGGTATGGGTTGAGTTCAACCAGAGGCTGAGTACCCTGAGGACAGTGGAGGGAATTGTGGAGTGTCCATAAGGAAAGGCTTTCTAAAGTTGTGGCAAAAGATTTTCTGGACCAGCATGTTTCAGAGCATGATTTCTGCACATTGTAGCATCTCCAAATGGACCCCCTGACCATGTCGCTTTAGGCCTTACGCTGTCTTGATTCTCACCAGAAGTGTGTATGCAGGTCTACCAACTCCACAGACCTGGATGTGCGCACACCGCCTTGTGCATTTTAGGCTTTCCTCCTGGAATTCGCTTTGTTTCTTCCTGAAGTATGTCCTTCACTGATTCCTTAGCAAAAACCTCATTTTATTTTGTTAGTTTTAATGGCATTGCATAGTTCTTGTTAGAGAATGATAGTTTGGCTAGCTATATAATTCCAAGTTGACGGGTGTTTTCCTTCAGCCCGTTGAGATCTGTTCTTTATAGGTTTCCATGGCCACCACCGATTGTCTTCTACTCAACTTTCTATTCTTTTGGCTGCTTTTAAGATCTTTCTCCTTGGTGGGGGAAGGGTGATGCAGGTAAAGTGAAACTCTTCTTCCTATTCAGTGTGTCCGTTCTTGGATATTTTGCTTGAATGGGGTGCTGGAGTCCCCCCACTGGACCCCTGGGTTCCCACAGAGGTATCCCTGTCCATGGATGGTTCTCAAGCTCAATGTTTCTACAGGGGTTTGAGGGCTGGAATCTCCTCTCCACTACCCTGCTGACATTACCTCCCAGGTCTCCAATCCCTCCTTTTGGAAATATGATGAGATAATACATTCTAGAATCAGCATCTCTTAACCATTCATCATTTGATCTCTCTGTGCAATAGTCTGAGTTGTGTTTATTTTTCAGGTCCATTTCCTAGGTCATTCTTTTCTCTTCTGTTTCCAATCTGCTGATTTAACTGTTCATTGAGTTTTTCACTTCCATTATTTTTACTTTCAAAAGGGATATTTGGTTGTTGTGTTTGTTTTGTCTTGTCTTGTTTTCACTCTTGCCTCTGCTCTTTTTGGATATTTTATTTCTTTCTCCTTTTTTTTTAATGTGCTTTTTATGTTCTGAATTTGATAGTTCTCTAGTAAGAAGCTCTTGATGGTCTAACTCTGCTGTTTACTGCATCTACTTCTTCCCTCTGTGGTGGTTTATTTGTCCATGGGTTTTCAGTTTGGATGGTGAGCTAATGTTTACTGTGGATTCCTGGAGGCTGGACTTGGGGTGGGTACCTCTAGAGACATTGGTATTTTCTTCTCCCGGGTGCTCTGAGGTGCCACCAAGCTGGCATTCTTCTACTACCTTCTCATCTGGGGCTTTTCCAGACCACATGGGGAGTGCAATTTAAATCTTAGATGCATGTGACAGTAATTCTGTGGTTATGAATTCTCAGGGAAATGTCATTTCCCTTTCAGATGCCAGACCAAGTCCAACAGACTCCCTTAATGTCACCTCTTCCCAGTGGATGAATTATTCTCTAGTCAAACTTTTCACCCAGAGCTTTGAGGGGCCTGGTCTGATCTTGATGTGATGGGTTAAACTTTGGTCATTTGTTCCCATGTCATTGTTAAAATCTCTAAAACTGTAACCTCTTGGTAACTGAGATCGACACATGTCCCCAAGCTTGCGATAGCCTCAGTGTCAATGTGCCACTTGGATTTTTAGCCTTCACGTCATATTTGGGAGTCGGGGATTTCCATTATTTGCATGCTAGCTCATCTATCATTTTTAAAAAAATGATATGGGTTTTTGTTTTTGTGTCAAGAGATTTTTTTCAGGATATCTAGTCTATTGGATTATTGGAAAGGCAAGTCCTATGTCGTTTTATTTCATTTTTTCCTTAACAATACATAATGAACACATTCGTTGCTGATAAATATTCAGTTAAATCCTCATTTTTGTAAATGAAAGTATTTACCTATTTGCATATCACTCTGTACATTTCTGTAAGAGGTTTTTATTTCATTACATTTCTCTTAACACAGATAAATGTGACCATATGAGGTGATTTCCCCATTTTGAGAGAGTGATTATTTCAGGGAGTGGGGAGAGGCACACAGGCAATCACATCCCTGTTGTTGCTGCATCTGAATGCAACTTCAGATATGCCCCGAACTTCTGTCCCAGATGTGCGTCCTTCGTGTCTTTCTTCTCCTTGTCTCAGACAGCATTCTCATTGCACATGTGCACCAATGCTGTTTGTAAGGCAAAGAAAAAACTCCAAAGTGTGTGTGTGTGTGTGTGTGTGAGAGAGAGAGAGAGAGAGAGAGAGAGAGAGGGAGGGAGGGAGGGAGAGGGAGAGAGAGGGAGAAGGAGAGCGCTCATAGACATGCACTCACCTGCTGTGCAGACGGCCTTATGAGAAAAGAAGAAAATGTACCCTCGTCTGACTGCCGTCTCCCTGTGATGAACACCACTCACCGCGGCTGTGGCTGTGACCGTTCCTGCATTTCCTGAGTCTGGCATGGGCCATTTATTGATCTCAGGGCTGCTAATGACCATGTGGAACAGAAGATGCTTTTGTGGCCAGACTGACTCCAGACTGGGAATTGCATGACTGACCGTTCCTGAGACACCGTCTGCTGAGGTAGTCAAAGCGGGTTTTAGTTTTGATAAACTCTCTTCAGTCTCCCTGAGGCCATAGGTGGGGTACAGCTGGGAGAGCAGTTGGCAGGGCCCCTGAGAACCTGATTATTCAACAAAAGGAAGGCTTCTTCCCCGGGCAGCATGAGTGTGAGTGTGTGTGGTGTGTGTGTGAGTGTATATGTGTGTGTGTGAGTGTGAGAGAGAGTGTGTGTGTGTGAGTGTGTGTGAGTGTGTGGTGTGTGTGTTTGTGTATGTGTGTGTGTTTGTGTATGTGTGTGAGTGTGTGTGTGTGTCTCTGTTCTTAGATAAGTGGACAAAGCCCACGTGAGGCTCAGCCTTCCCTCGATGTCAGCCAGACAATGGTCCTTCAGGGTGACCCCCCTGGGAACCAGTAAGTCCTCGATCGGGCAGGCAGGGTCTCTAGGGTGCTCTCCGTGCAGGGTTACGTGAAGGTGCTTACAGAAAGCACCGCACACCAAGCCCTAAGCCAGCAGACGTTCCTCACACGCCGAAAATGCCCCACGGCGCTCGGTGTTCGGGGTGTTGCTCACGTCAGGAGAGATGACTGCAGAGGCCGGAAGGCTCGGCCCTGACGCCCCCGCTCCGGCATCTGACGAGGCTCCCCAGTGCCCTGACTTCAGCTGTATCTACAACCTTTTTTTTTGTTGTTGGGGGGCATCTCTGGAATAGCCTTAGCTCAATGGTCAGACCCATGAGTTCTAAAATTGACAAATCACACCTCTACAGTTTGAACAAGGGCAAGTTGGGGAAATGGAATTTTCCACCCGTGCCATCCACCTAACCATCCACCTATCCATTCATCTATCCATCCGTCCGTCCAACCCTCCGGCTGTCTGTCCATCATGCTTCCACCCATCCATTTGTGCATCCACCCATCCACTCGGTGTCAGGCACTGTGCTAGGCACAGGACACAAGATAAGAAAGGACAGGTGTGGTTCCCTTCTGTCAGGTGAGCAGGGCAGACAGGACACGGTGATGGGGGAGTTGATGGCACCTGCAGTAGGTGCTGCACCTGAGATGTGCTGACTCATCCGAGGGTGCATCCAGGTTCAGTGAGTGTTTTCTGGAGCCTCTTTCCACGCGTGGGTGTCTGACAGCGCACCTGGCCACCCCGCGCTGAGCGCGCAGCGGCTCTGACCAAACACGGCGTGCCCCCGTGCCCCACCTGCCCGGTCACCCGACCTTGCTCCGAGCATGTTTGCTGGTTCGTTTCTCCGTCCTCAGAGGGAAACGTCCTGCCGACGTGGCCGAGGCGAAGCCCAAAGCCAGCAGCAGCCCTCCAAGGCCTCCCAAAGCGACGCGCTCAAGACCGGTCTTACGCGGTGGAACTGTGCTGCACCCAACGGAGGGTCCTCTGAAGGCGGCTGCGGGGGCACCAGGTGAGAATGAATGCACACTTTTGGAGAGAATCCATCCCGGGTGTTTGGGGTCCCCCCTCCCGCGGAGCTGAGCCGGCCTTGTTGCTCCCTCTGCGGACCCTGCAGTTCCCGCCTCACACCGCCAGGTGGCGACCCCGCTGCCGGGAGCCACCCACCACCCCGGGCACCACTGCGCCCGTGAGCCCCCGCCCCGCACACGCACCATCTCACCTAACCCCGCGCCAGCCCGGGGGGACGCCCTCGTTTTATGCCTCTGCCCCCCGGAAGGCGCTGAGGCTCAGCACGTTGGAAGAGCCTTGCCTCACGCCGCTCCTCTGAGAGGGGGGCTCTCTGAACACGTTGCTTGCTTGAGTATGTGGGGTTGGCAGAAAAGGGACAGAGGGACCACCCTGAATGCCAGACAGTGAGTGACAGGGCTCTCAGACGAACGCGGACATGGAAAAAGGAGTCGTGGGGAGTAGCCAGTGGTCACTACGGAGCCACTCCTACGTCTCAGGGGCCAGGAGAGTGTTTTACAAACGCGATTTAATCCAACCCTGAAATGACCCTGTAGGTCAGACGTGGTTGTTACTCTCGTCACGCAGGTGAGATCCTCGTGGCTCAGACAGGGTAAGGGGTACGTGTAGGTGAGTCACAGCAGGTGACAGCCCCAAGGCCAAAAGCAGAGGTTGGTTACACTTACAGGTGCTCCGACTTGTGAGTGGGAAGCTAAGGGCTGGGCGTGGCGTCTAGGTCCTTGTCCTCTGGCCCCGTCCGGTCCTCAGCCAGAAGGGGGTGGACCTTCCAGCCCATGTCCCCCCATCCCTGTGCTCGTCCGCACACACGTTCGGCCAGAAAAATGACACTACGGTGCAAGCAGTCACATCGGCGGTTGCCATGCCAACCTGGGCAGCAACCACGGCTATTTGCTGGGGGGCGCTGAGGTCAAGAAGGTTCTGGAGGCTAAGATGGGGGGCGTGCACAATCTCCCTGCATGGATTTTGAGTCCAGTCTGCCCCCCAATACCCTTCTGTGCCTGGGACTGCCTTGGGGTGCTGTCTCCCTGTGGAACGTGGCTGACCAGCCCTCCCCACGCCTCTGGCCGCCTCTCCCCATGTCCTTGACGTTGCTCCCCCGCCGCTGAACAAACCTTGCCCCCCGTGTCCCTGCTCGTCACCGGCTCCAGGCCTCGGCCATGTGGCTCTCTGCCCAGCTCCCTGCCCCCCCTGCCTGTCCCCCCTTATGCTCTGGCTGCACTTGCCGTCCTTTGGGGGGGATCCGTGAGGGGGCTGCACGGTGACTTGTTAGCTTTGTCACAGCGTCGAGGTGCTGGCAGAAGACGCGGGACCCCTGGGTCGCAGCACGGGCCAGCGTGTCGTCCCTTGGCTTGGCTTCCTCCCTGAGGCAGGGGCAGGGCCCCGCAACACCCGGGCACGGAGCGGCGCCCGGAGCCTCCGGAGCCCGGACCTTTAGTGCCGAGGGGTGTGCAGGCCGCCCCCTGCTCCAGCGGGGGAGGCGAGCCCACCTCTCAGGGCCGCTGGCTCTGCACGTACCCCGGAAAAGCGAGCCCAGCACCGCGGCCGTCGGGACCGCGACTTGGACGTGCACGAGACCTTTGGAGAGCTGCCTCCCAGTCACTCCGGGGTCCGTGGCGCCGCCCCTGGTCGTCCCACTGTCCTTCAGCTGCAGGCGCCCTTCGCTCGTCCCCACCCGGCCACCGCGGTCCCTACCGGACTGCTCGGCGGTAACGTCTGCTGGGACTGGGCCTGGGTCTGCGGTGACGGGTGCCGCGCTGAGGTCACGGGGCAGACGCCTGTCCTCCGGTCGGGCGGGGCTGCCGAGTCCCACGCTGTCTCTGTGCCGCCCGACTCGGGCTGGCCGCGTACCTTGCTCTGTCCGGGGGACACTGGCCGACGAGACACAAGCCGACGCTCCAACAGCACTCGCTCTCCTGCTCATCTTGGGGTCCCTGGGGCCACCTCTAGGACAGGAGGTCTGAGGTGGCCTGCCGGATGGTGGGAGACGCACAGGACGTCACGCCGTCACCCCGCGGGCTTGGTTCCAACCACCAGGCGTGTGGGTGAGGCCGTCTGAGACCACAGCCCGGGCCGGGCCGCGTGCTGGCCACCGAGGTCAGCCGAGCTGGCCCAGACACACGGGCCAGCTCCCACGATGATGAGAAATCACAAGCGCGTGCAGTGCAGAGCCAGGGGGTGCGGGGAGGGCTTGTCCCACAGCACAGCTCCCCGGGACTGCGACCTCCCAGCCTCACCCCGGACGCTCCCTGCGCCTGGGTCTCCTCACCTGTGCGATGGGGACGAACGTGGATCGTGGCGTTCACGATCTTAACGCGTTAACGGGGCTAAAAGCTCTAAAATTCTCAGAACGGGGCCTGGCACACCGTCGGTGCCGCGCGCACGGGCAGAGCTGGTGCGAGAGACAGGTCTCCACTCACCCCACCTGCAGCCGGAAGCACGCCGAGCGCTGCCCGGCCAGGTGCCCTCCGTGCCCGCGCGTTGCCCGCACCTGTGCTGCTGTTGAGTTCTGGCTGGGGCGGGGGGCACCCCGCCGAGAACCCCGGGGGTGGGGGGGCTTCTCCCTTGTCTCCTCCCTGCAGCTGGCTCCTCTGCATTCCAGCCGGAAGCCCCAGCACAGAGCAGGAAATCCAAGACCTCGTCTGGGACCCCGAGAGCCTGTTCTGTGGGCCGTGACCTGCAGGGAGGGCTCCCCGCCCCCCGCCCCCACCGCCTCGTAGTAGGTGGTAGGGTGACCCCATCCCGTGGGGGAGGGACGATGTCACTGTGAGCAGTCGCCTCCCCTTGAGGCCTTTGCTTCCCATCCAGCTCATGAGGACTAACGAGCC
This sequence comes from Lyroderma lyra, assembly GCA_004026885.1. Taxonomy (NCBI): domain Eukaryota; kingdom Metazoa; phylum Chordata; class Mammalia; order Chiroptera; family Megadermatidae; genus Lyroderma; species Lyroderma lyra. The sequence goes on from PVJL010015748.1 coordinate 11,032, forward strand.
CCTCCCCCGGACACCCCCAAACGCGTAAAACAAATACTAGGGTGTCAGCTGAAAGACCCGGAGCCGGAGGAAGCCCTGCAGGCCGCCCCGCGTTTCCCAGCTCTGGATGCTTTGCTCACCGCGCGGGCACCAGGCTGTGGCGTCCATCAGGGCTTCGGGACGTGACTCGGGTCAGAGGCTCTGATGGCAAACGGACGTGCGTCTGGGCCCCGACTCGGTGGCCCGGGGTCGGTGGGCGCGGGGGCAGGCCACGTAGGCCCCTCTGCCCGTCTCCCCAGCCGGGAAGGGAGGTGGGCGCTCGTTCCTACCGGTCGGGGCCGTTCGACGGTCAGACGCCCGGGCAGGTGCTCTTCGCCAGGCTTGACGGGGCTTCTGGAATGGGGTTCTGGTTCTGGAACACCGGCTGGGCGCGCCCTCCCGGCCCCCACGTGCTGGACACCTGGCCCTGGGAGGAGAGAAGGCCTGGGCCGGTGGCAGCCTGCTCACGGCGTCGCTGAAACGAGGGGCAGAGCCGTTCCCGGGGTGCAGGCCACCTGACCGCCGAGCCCCCGACTGTGGCTCTGGCCACCGTCCCGGGAGGACCTCCCCACACCCGGCCTGACGAGTGGCCGATCGGGGCTTGCTGGCAGCAATGTGGCCTGGGACGTTCGAGTGCAGCCGGCGGTCCGTCTGCACGTAGAGGGTCTCTCGGGGGGCCGTGTGCGGGCGGGGCCGTGCGCCCCGAGCAACTCGGTGTGGAACGCAGGGGACAGGCAAGGGACAGACAAGGCGCAGACGACGCGGACGGTGGGAAGCCTCAGGGGTGCAGGCGACCCGGACATCGGAAGGAGCCCGGTCCCCGCGGGCTCACGGGGGGCGTTTATGGGCTCAGAAGGGGCAGAGAGACACGCTGGGAGCTTCCCCGGGCTCTGCGCCCTTCCCCCTCCCTCCCAGCCTCACCAGGGCCGGCCTGACCCCTGACCCCTGACCCCCGACCTCTGCCTTTCTGATCTTCCCAACACGCCGCCTCCCGGACCTCTTGGGGCGGCCCCACACTGCGCATGCGCTGCACGGCTGCCACGTCAGGGGCGGGGGCGGGGGTGCAGGTGGAGAGGCGGGCGGCGTGGTCCCAGGACAGGTGGCGCGTAAGAGGGGGACTGACCACCAGCTGGTCTGGTTGTTTATTTCCGCCGTGAAGGGTCACCCCGAGGCCTAGTGACGTAAGACAATCTGCTTCTCTCTCCCACGAGTCTGTGGGTTGATTGGACTCAGCTGGATGGGGGTCTTCCTCGGGGTGCCTGGCGCCCGCAGATGGCAGCTGAGCTATCCACAGTGGCCCGCTCACACGGCCGACGGCTGGAGGTCACCTGTGGCCCTGGGCTGGCGTGTGGCCTGTCACACGTGGTGGCTGGGTCCCAGAGGGGCATCTAAGCAGCAGAGCCAGCCTTGAACCAAAGGAATCCAGCTCTGGAGCCCACGCTTGGACCCACGACCAGCTCGGCTTAACTGAGCACCTACTACGGCCCGAGCTGGTGTGAGTCCTGCGCGATCTCGTTTACGACCAAGTGGACACGAGGCATGTGGCCAGAAGCCGGGTCTGGGTACCCACGGTGGGGGTCATTCCCACCGACTGCACCCCCGTTGGCCTCCCACGCCGCTCACTTCCTGTAGCCTATGCCTAGGAGGGGGCGGGACCGTGTCACAGTGCGAGCACTGCGGACAGACAGGCCAAGTGAGCCCCTGGTCACGCAAGCCACCCAAGTGTGACACGGCTCCGGGTGCCGCAAGGCAGCCATGCGGGCGGGCTGAGCATCGGAATGGCCAGGTCGTGCGGCGGTGCCGTCGGCGGGGGAGTTCGGGTGCGGCGCGCTGTGTGCGCGCAGTGAGAAAGGTCACGGGGCTCACCCTGCTGAGGAGGGCTTGCCCCTTTGGGACCCGCGCCCGCGTCACCCCACGGAGCAGGCAAGGAAGTCGGGCCCGTAAGCAAAGTCGTTGGTGGGCTCTTAGTTCTCAGGGAGGGGGACGCCCGTCGTCGGGGACCGGCCCTGTCGTCACTCAAGGCTCAGGACGCCTCTGGATGCACCAGCTGACCTTGGCCCTGAGTGCGTCGCCTGCGTAGGTCATGATGCAAGGACACAGTGGTCGTGGGGGTCTGTGACGAGTGCCACCACGGGGCTCCACTGTAAGGTTCCGGGGTCCCCCGGGCAAGGCTGGAGCGATGACAACAGCGTTGTCATCCACAGGGCCTTGCTGCTGCTCGGGTGGCAGTCGGTCGATGTCCTTGCCTTGGCCGTGGGTTCTTCCAGGTACCAGCTCCCACATCTCCGTGACGCCGAAGGAGCCGGCTGCGTCTGACCGTGAGACCGACACCTCCTTGGACGTGACTTCAGACTTCCGCGGGTCCCTAGACAGGCTGGAGCCTGAGGCGGACCATGGAGAGCACGCGTTTGTCGTGACATCCGTGTGAGCTTCTGTGGTGGCCTCCGGCAGCCCGGTGGATCCCGGCTTAGGGGGGTGACAGAGACGGACAGGGGGTTCAGAGCGTGGGTGGCAAGCAATTTAATGGAAATGAGGGGGTGTCTGGGCTGCCTGGGGAAGGGTGTGACACTAAGAAGTTCCCAGGAAAAAGGACAAGACCCTGATGGCCATGTCACTGGAGAGGGTAAGAGGACCGCGGGAGGACTCAGCACGTGGGACCTGGGCCACTTCTAGGAGAGGTGACAAGGTCCAGGCATGGCTCGGGTTGATGTAAGGAGACATCCCAGTTGTGGAGCCCAGGAACTGGGGGGCAGTTTGCTGGACAGGTCACCCTCACGGCCCCTGAAATCCCCCACACTGTGGGGGACAGCCCAGGAGGTCACGGGTGTCAGCGATGAGGTCAGGGGGCGAGGTGGTCGGTGGTGGGGCGTCTCTCCTCCCTTGGTGGGGACGAGCTCGGGACGGTCCAGGCCGGAGCAGGCCTGACCCAAGCCGGCCGGGTTTGCGCGGTGGCCGGGAGGCCGTAGCTGGCGGCCGGCGGAGACGGGTCAGCGGCATCGGCTGCTCCTGACCTGGGCTCGAGCTCGCGGGGACTGGTGGGTCCTGGCGATTCGATCCCCAAGCACACGGAGGTGGGAGGGGGCCACCCTGCTGCCCCCTCTTGTTTCTACGGGATCCCAGACTGAGGCAGCGGCTGCCCCTGACACTGCGGGGAGCCCCGGCCCCCCGGAATTCCCACCGCTGACGTCACTGGCTGCTGCCCTCAGGGTGAGGGTCTTCCTTCTGGGCTCTGGACCCGCTGTAACCGCCGTGGTTGTCTTCTTCGCGACGCGGGTGGGGGTTGTATTTTAGGGGTGAAGCCAGGACTCCGGCCCCGTTTGGCCTGCACGTCGGTGGGTTCCGGGCAGGGCTGGGACCGCAGGGAGACAGGAGAGAGCGTGTCCTTTGGGGCAGAGGGTGCGGACATGGCTGAGTGGCGACCCGTGTGACAGTGGGGACCCATGTGACAGCGGGGACCCGTGTGACAGCGGCGTGGGAAACAGCGGGGTGCAGCCAGGATGCCACACGCACAGGGGACGGCCGCCCAGACGGGCAAGGAGCCAGTGGGAGATGCCGGCGTGGGCGGCGGGCAGTGACCAAGGACCAGATGGGCCCTCGGGGACTTGGCCTTCTGCCCCCAGAATGTAGGTGTCCCCCCATCCAGGGACCAGGTGTGGGGCGGGGGTGGGGGCTCTGAACTGCCTGCATCGCGTTTCCACCCCCCACGGGAAATGCTTGAGAGACCAATCAAGCTCAGCTACAGAACCATCCAGAAAGCTCAGTCCCCTGCACCCCTAATTTGTGGTCTGCCATCCTCACTTCCGGGGGGCGGCCCGGTGCACGCGGTCCCCAGAGCCGACGTCAGCGGTAAAGCCAGGGCCCTGCAGGCCCGCGTGGAGGGAGGGCTCCCAGAGGTCACTGCGCGTGCGCACGTCGGTGCCACCTGCGATGGCAGCGCAGGAGGAGGAGCGGAAGGACAGAAAACCCGAGCCGGGTGGGGGCGGGGAGGGGCCCCCCACAAGAGACGTGTGGTCACGATGACCCGATCTTCTCCTGAAGGGTCAGGCAGGCAGCAGGCCGAGAGCTCCGGCACCGGAGCAGGCCTGCTCGCCCTTGGGTGCTCCGGGCTCGGGGCGGCTGGGGGGCACGAGGCTCGGGCGTGCGGGGGGCAGTGGGGGCCCAGGGCCTCATTAGCGGTCTCGGGTGCCCCGAGCGTGCCCCAGAATGGCTTAGCCGTGCACGCCGTGTCCCTGATGGTCCCTGTCAGGTGCCCAGCTGTTAGGGGTCTGTTAGCAATCACGCGGCCCCACTTCGGACCCCTGGGGACCCGTGCTCTGCAGCGGTGACGAGTCTGGTGGCCTCTTCAGCATCATAAGCAGCAACGGGACGTGCGATTGGGGAATGCGGGCTTCCAGGACGCAGGGGACAGCGATCCCAGGCCAGCGGTCATTGCTTCTGGCACGCTGGGGAGGCAGAGCCGGCATGGGGGTCCCTGCCGTCCTTCCTGCTTTGCTCGTTTGGAGACGAGTGGGACCGGCCGTCGCTGGGCGCGTGTTTCTGGGAGCTGGGCTGCGTGGGCCGGGTGCTTTCTGGGGGTCCTTTTGTTTAAAACGCTGCAGGCCCTGAAGAGCTGGGGGCTGGCTCGGCCCCATTGTACAGACGAGGAAGGCGGGGGGCTCCCAAGAAAGTGATGCTATTTGCCGGGTCGGGGGAGGGTGGGTTCTGGTTGTCAATAGTGGGGTGCTGGGGAGGAGGTGGGGGGTCCTGGGCAGCAGAGCATAAAGAACCTTCTCTTTCTTCTCCAGCTTCTGGAGGGGCTGGCTATTTAAAGGTAACGGGGGCGAAGCGGTATTTTCGTACCTGCAGTCCTTGTCACAGCTCCTCTTTCTGTCTCTCACCAGGAAGAAGACCCCAATCAAATCTAAAAATCTGCTTAACGACCTCCAGGTTCACATATGTTACTGTAGGACCCCAAAGTTCACAGCCCCCCAAGAGTAGCCGGAGGCCCTGATACGCGCATATGCAATATCCAGGCAAGAAAGTGGCCGTTAGGAGGAGAGACGATAGGATTTTTCAGAAAGAAGAAAGGAAGAACCAGCCGTATGCATCCGTGATGGGGAGGACGGTGTAGCCATCTGAGTGGTGGATTTCTGGATAACTTTTGTTTTATATAATGAACCTATTTTTAATTTAAAATAATCCCTGAAACAGTTATTTAAAAAAAATAAGCCAGCCATAAAAACCGGCTCCTAAACACTCCGCTGTGTTGTAAACCATTTCAAAGAAAGTGGAAATGACACCACAACATCTTTGCTTTTATGGGGTACGCGAACACTCAGGAAACGGCTCCTTAAATGCTTCGGTCATCAAACAAGGGAAAAGTGAAAATAAATGAGCGTTGACCTTGAGATGGAAGACGAAGAGGTCAACAAAATAAACACAAGGGAGACGGGAGACAGCAGTTCAAACAGCCACCATAAATGGAGCTGGACAATCTAAGCCCGATAAAAACTATAGCTGCGTCCAAGACCTTCTTTTAAAAGGACCCACGACATAGACAAACCTCTGGGAAATCTAAGAAAAATAAGCAAACTTCAGAATGGAAATCAGACGTATGGAATTAGAGGGAGTTTTAAAAGAATTATCAAAGGACAGAGCATAATACCATGCAAATGAATGTGAACATCTGGATGAGATGGATTCTTTTCAAAGGAAAATGCAAACGAATTACATTGACTAAAAAAAGAAGGGAAATGTAGGGAACCAGCGTCCAAAAGGAAATAGTAAAAGTTAGAAACAAACAAACTCTTCCTGCTCCAGCCGAGTCCATACCCAGACACGTTTGTGGAGTTCTTTTGAACCTACAAAGAACGAGTCATTTCCCGCGTCCTTGAATAGGAAGTGCCAGTTTTTAAAAAGTTCCTCAAATTGTTTTGTGAAGCTACCATAACTTACAGCAAAATCTGATAAAAACATCACAAAAAAAGAACACTGCCAGCCACATGCTTTTGTGAGTGTTGTTGCAAAAGGCCTAAAGTCGTCAACCTGATGCCAGTCAAATCGAGTCTAACACTCTAGTCCAAGTACAATCATGCACGACGAGCCAAGCTTCGTCTTGTCATGCAAGGATGGTTTAATATCAGGAGCGTTCTTGACCCACCTGATTTTTATAGTGATAAGGACAAAGAGAGAAGCCACACAATCAACTCTGTAGATTTTGAAAAAATAAAATAATAAATCAATAAAGATTAATATTCATTTTTTTAACAACTGTAGGTAAAATTGGAATAAAGTATAGTTTCTTAATATGATGAAGCATTTCTATCTTAAAACCACACCGACATTCACATAAAGGCAGAATACTAGCTATAGTCCCATATGGTCAGGGGCAAAAAAAGAAAAAAAGATATCTATTATGATCCCATATCATCAATATTTAACACTGCCAATTTTTACGCAACGATTTTAAAAGATAATTATACCCAATCAGAGGTGGTCTGAGAGGGGGCTGCTTCTGGGCGTGCTACACTTCGGTGCCTCCTCATATTTCATTTTAAAACTTAAACATTTGAATTATATACAGCTGCATGTGCTTGGCGAAACAATGCAAACAAGTGGTGCAACTCAAGCACCTACATTAAAATCACTAACCTTGGGGCTCCCTGGTGGTGCAGTGGCTAAGGCTCCGGACCTCTCAACGCCGCGGCCGGGGTTTGATTCCCAGCCAGGGAACCCCCCCACGCCCCAAAAAACCTTTTCTTCCCCACTACCAACATTAATATTTCTAACAGGCACCGTTCTCCCCGTTTCTCTCGGCTTCCACAAACATTTGCAGACTTGTGAGCGACTCCAGTAAGTGGGGGATCCGAGAGGTGCCACTCTTCAGCTTGCTTTTCTCAGTGCCAGTGTCGCCTGGACCTCCCCCCAGTAAATGCAAGCTACGCCCCGTGATTAAAGCGGGCGCCCAGGGGGCATGGGTTGCACGGTTCGAAAGCAGCGTGGCGGGTTGCTGTGTGGGGAAGAGTGTGGAGGGAGCACCCCTTACAGCCGGGGCCTCTTCAGAGGTGTCCTGCCTGGGCCGCGGGCAGGCAGTGGTGACAGTGTGGACACGGCCACCCCTACATTCACTCTGGGCTGTTCACTGAGGACTACTGTCCACCAGAGCCCCTGCGACGGGCCACCAGAGACACCCCAGGGAGTGGAAGCAGACTCGTCTCCTGTCCCCTTGTGGCTCAGTCCCGTGGGTGGGAGCCACCTCCATGAAGCGACCACCGGGAGGGATGTGCCCTCAAAGAGAAGAACACGGCAGCTGTCCCCCTTAGCAGGGACAACTGGGACAATGGCTTTGAGCTTGTCCCCTGACTCCGGACCTGCTGGCCCTTCCCCCCTCTTCCTGGTGGCCGGGGCTGGTGGTGGGCCAGCCCCCCGCTTCCACATCAATCCTCATCTGAGCCATCGAGCAGCGCAACCCCGTGGGACTCACATATTCCTGGACATTGTATTCAAAGGAAGGACCATGTGTGGGCCATTTGCAGAAGGATGAAATGTGAGGGCAGAAGGCAGTCTGCGGCCTCGGTGACAGCCCCCTACCCCACTGTCCAAGCCTGTGGCAGTCAGAGGGACACTCCGGCGGGGGCGTAGGAGGCGGTGTGGGGGGACCGCGCGAGGAGAGGGGAAGGCCCTGGGTGTCCCGGTGCCACTTTCAGCCAGCAGACACCCCGCAGGCCGGAGGCAGCCTGTTCAGCACAGCGGCTTCTTTCAAATTCACGTGACCGCCAGCATTTAGGAATTGGGTGACCTGATGTTTTTAAACTGCCCATTTCTACCCTCTTTTGGAAAACCCCGAGGCGCTGGCGCCACTGGTCCCACATCCCTCCATGCGACAGTTTGCAGGAGCTGCCCTGGCCCTGTCGTGACCAACGACTTGGTCCGTGCTGTCTCCCCAGGCCCTGTGCGCTGGTGACACGTGAGGTGACATGTAAGCTGCACGGGCCGTGCACTGCACAACTTCGGGGCTTGTTTCCACCCGCGAATGGGAAGGGGGCCCTCGGAGTTGCGGCCCCGCCTTGCATTGTGGGTCACCGAATTAGGGGTTGGGACATGTAACGTCCAGTTTGCACAGAAGTCAGGGATCACTCGTGTCCAGGTAGGAGCGCTGCTCACTCCTGACTGCTGGCATCGTGGCTGAACATTATTCTCCTGGTGATGCTTTTCACATTTTGCCATTTTTCTGCAAAGGAAAGGTATTCCTTCTCTAATCGGAGAACTGGGGGCGTGGGGGGTGGCAAGGACACGACAATAAATGTCACATTAAGAACGAAGTAAACAGGAGCCTTGAGATTCTGGCCGACTGGGGAGCAGGTGAGAGACGGGCGGCCCCTGCTGAGGCCGGGAGGCTGGGGACGTGCCCAGAGCGGCCGTGAGCTCCACCCGCGTCCAAACACCTCCTTTGGGACCTCACCGTCGTCACCTGTAAAATGAGGACAATTACACCATTTCCACGGCGCTGTTGGAGGGGCAGAATGCTGTGACTCGTAGGAAGTTAGCTTCCCTTTCCCCCCGTTTTCTCCAGGGGTGTCAGGCTCTTGGCAAGCACCCAAAAGGGGCAGGCCCTGGGCTGGGCTCTGCGGGCGGAGCAGACAGGCGACAAAACACAGCAGCGTGTTCTGGCATCGCCGCGACCCCGAGAGAGGAGGGATTTTACCTTCAGTGTCAGCTTGTCACTTCGCAGGAATGTTAGGCTCCCAGGAAAATGGTGTAGATGGCCCCTGTGCACGGGACGACCCAGCTAGCATCGTGCGGGGCCGTGGTCCCAGTGTCGTTCTGTAGACTGTGTCTCCGTCTGAGGTGGTCGCGTGCTTCCTCGTGATGGAGTTGAGATGATACGTTTTGGGCACGGAGACCACCGACGTGACCCTTGCGTTCTCAGAGCACCGTACTGGGTGTTAGTGACCTGACTATGGCTTCTCTCGTCACTTTTTTAAAGAACAGACGAGTCAAGGAGTGACAGGGATGAATAATTCACCTGAGGTCCACAGTTTCGAACAAACAGAATCGCAGGGCACGTAAAGATGGTCTGGGGCGCAGGAAGGGTCGATAGATGTTCGAAGTGCAGCACTGAAAGGTAGGTGACTGCACCATGACTCCAGGTGTCACTCCCGCGTGGGTGTAGACTAAGGTAAGAGACCCCCCCCAGGAGAAAATACGGAGGTCCAGTGTCGCCCATTGATTCGGTGGGGTCAGTAGCATTAGGAGGGCAGGCGAACACAACAGGAACTGGCTGCCTGGAAAATGGATGCAATGGCTGAGCACAGGCAGCCACATTGGGCCATGAGGGGATGTGCTAAGGATTGTGGGACGTCAGGCTAGAAGGAGCCTGGGTCTCTGACGACCATGGAGAACAGTCCTGGGTGCCTATCTTCAAGGCGAGAGAAAAACAAATTTCCATGTGGCTCGTCACCGCACATGGAGGGGTTTTGGTTGCCTGTCTTCTGAGCAAGGAACTAAGAAAGGCCACTCGGTGTGGGGAAGGTCCAGCTAGCACGCTCCCCTGAGATGAAATCAAGGTGTTCCTTGGTCCACCAGACAGCAAGGTTGCCTGGAGTGACCATGCAGACCCCAGGGGACCAGCTACCTCAGACCTCCTACATCCGCCTTTTCAGGGGGGCCCCCGACGTGGTGTTGTAACCTGCTCCCCAGTGCTTCTACACGCATTAGGGTTTGTGACCTTAAGGAAGGAATGTGACCTTAAGGAAGGAAGGGGGTTGTAGCAAGGGGAGGAAGGAAGTCAGGTGGTGACTCACCTGAATCCAACTTGCCCGAAGCAGGTGGTTGTCATGTGATGCCCCTCCTCGTAGGCGGGTTAAACACTCCTGCCCGAGGGGCTCAGGCAAAACCATGAGATTGGCTTCCGCCCCTCAGATGTGAGCAGAAGAGACACGTCACTTCTAAGCAGGACCTCGTGACGCCAGCACGCGGTGGATGGCGTGTGGGTCATCGTCCAAGCGGAGGCTGCCCTCCCAGCCTGGGTCCGGGCTGAGGACGTGGACGGAGGCTCCCTCGGCCAGTGCTGGAGTGCGGATGGAGCGAGACACACTGCGTGGGAAGCCACCGAGACGCGCCGGCTGCCGGCGCCGCAGAACCCGGCCCGCCCCGGCTGCCCGCGGCTGAGCTGCCCGCCGCCAATTGCCCCCATTGCCTGGGCACGTAAGTACGAGGGCACTTCCTTCGATTTGCCCGCGGGAATTTGGTTACTGAGCTTCTTTTCAACATTTCCTAAACAGTAACGTGCCGCTTCTAGGCCCGTGGGGGTCTTCCTGTCCTCGTCGTCTGCTCGATAACCTTCGAGGTGGCTGTTTCTCCCAACGAGTCTGTGCAGACCTGCTGCCTTTTGCACGGGTTTCCCAGTCGCATCCCTCGCCCTGAGGTTTGTGGCCTTGAGTTTGGGTTTGGCGTTGTGCTCTGCCTGCCTGAGGGTACCTCGTGAGCTCAGCCGAGTCCCTGTGTGGCCAGCGTCCCCTCCTGTTGACGGCAAGGGCGGGGACGCGAGATGGATGGGCGCAGGACCGCATTGAATTCCGCTTCGTTCCATTCCTCACGAGGATCCCTCATCCTGGGTGACGAGGCCCGGGGACTCGTGTGACATTCCTACCGATGGATTTTATTACTAAATTATACGGATTTGCAGGAAAGGTCTCTGGGGAAGCGGCAAAGAGTCACGGAAGTGTTTGAACATTGATTCCTTCACCGAGGGTTTATGGAGTGACTCGATACTACCACAGGGGACAGCGGGGAAGGGCAGCTGGCCGCGCCCTTGGAGGGTCCAGGATTTAGGGCCAGTGGTGGGACGGGAGCCTCAGTTTCCCCATCCGTGAGATGCAGGCGGTCACGATTCACACGGCTGGATGAGAAGCAGGTGAGTTCGTGTGACGCAGACCTGGCCGACCACGGCAAGGGCTCTGGGCCCATCCCACCCCGGTCCTGCCCCAGGGGCCACGCGGGGCCCGAACACATTTGTAAAATACAAGATCGCTCCTCCGAGAAGCATGCGTTTTTTTGTCCCCGGCTTCCCAGGAACCTGAAAGTGGCCAGGCCGTCACTGTGTCCCCAGGGTGGGCATGCACAGGAGAACCGGGTCAGGTCCCCATCACTGAGGCCTGCCATGACTCGCCATGTGCCCTTGGCCTGAAGAGGGACGAAGCTGCTAACCGGGCTCGTGGGGTCCCTCACCTGCCACCTCCCCACGCAGCCTGCCCCCGCCGGAAGGGCCACAGGTTTTCCCGGGAAGGAGGCAGCACCCTTGTCCCCGAGCTCTGAAAGCTCTTCTAGCTGCGCGAAAGCTCCGAACACTTTCTGAGACAATCTTCATGGTCCACCTCTAAGAACGAAGGCGGCAGAGGGACAGGAAATTCAAAAGCCACATGGAAGGGACGCCGGAGACCCTTCCTGCGCCTGCCCTCGCCGCTGTGTCACCCCCGTGTCACCGGCCGGGCCGTTCCCTCCGCCTGGGACACATTCCCGGGTCCCTGCTCCCCGCCCCTCCGCTGGCAGCCCTGCCGGGCGTCCCTGTCCCCCATCAGTCCCGCCTGTGTCCTCCGCTAGGCCGCGTGTCCCCGGCCTGCAGCCCAGTGCTGCGCTCCTGGCACGGAGCCACCGTCCAGGGGCGTCTGTGTGGCCTGGTGCCCCACGAAGGAAGTGGGTGCAGCAGCGGCCGACTCGACCTGCGGGGGGCCGGCAGCTGGACAGGCACCGAGCGAGTGCGGGGGCATCTAGGAGCCGACCCGCGCGGCCCTGAGACGGCCTGCAATGTGGGGGGCTGCTAAGGTCCCTCACGTAGGACTCTTTGCGTGTGGTGCTCGTAAACCACGTGACATGTGAAAGCGGTGGCCTCGCCTTCAGCAAGATGTGGCTGCTATGGAGCCATCCGGTGACCAAGGCCACTGGCTTTGGGGGTTGGAGGATCCCCATTCAAATCCAGGCTTTGCTGCTTAGCAGCTGTCACGTAACTTCCCCCGAGCCTCAGGCTGTCCCTCTGAGAAAAAGGCACGATGACAATATAGTAGCAGCCACCGGCTTCAAGAGCTGCTGCTGCAGAGGGGAGAGGGGAGGGGGAGGGGAGAGGGAAGGGGGAGGCAGGGAGA
>PVJL010015749.1:0-23163 GCA_004026885.1 Lyroderma lyra
AGGGGGTGGGAGAGGAGGGGGGGGAAACTAAATATAAGGTGATGGAAAGAGAAGTCACATTAGGTGGTGAACTTATTATACATCAAGTTGACAATGCACTGTAGAATTATATGCCTGAAACCTATGTAATCCTTGCTAACAGATGTCACCCCAATAAGTCTAACAATAAAAATGAATTAAAAAAAAAAAAACAAACAAACTTAGAAATAGATTGTTTAAATTGAATACTTTGCCAAATATAAGTAAGTCATAAAGATAAAAAAAAGATATAGTAGTGTATGAATTGTGAATATGGAATAAATACAGTAACATTTTACTTAAGGCAGATTTCTTCCTAGGATAGATTATGTGACATAGTCAAACTTATTTTGGAACAATGTCCCAGTTCTTATTGTCTTTGCTAGTTTTTCTGCATGGAAACACATACTACCACACAGTAAGAAATGTTTCAAATATTCCACATTCAAATAACCTGCTCAACATTCATATAGATGAAAGAAAAATGTAGAATTATTTGAGCCTAGAATTTAGCTGTTTTATATAGAAACACAAATTGTTGTTGGATTAATTTTAATAAATACTGAATTTTCTGGGAATGAAACTACCATGTAAATCAAGAGATGAAAACACTCTATGGCATAATACTTAACAAATATGGCATGCATAGATCAGATTATATTTTTAATTTTTATCTGCAGTAACACTCTTTGGAATTATGTATGCTACTGGAGCATTGGCCAATCACAAGCTATCTAGTTGTTATTATTAACTAATGGCTTTCTTTTTATTATGTGTATTTAAGTTAAGTTCTTTTATTGATAGCTTTGTGGGGAGATCATATTCCCCCTGATTTTTAACTTGGATAGTCAAGGGAGATTTGGAAAACATCTTCTAAAATACTGCTATGGTTCTGTTAGGATTGAGAGCACTGCACTAGGAGAACAAAAAGATAACTCCCTCGGTCTCCTTTCAAACCAACCCCTGGTGCTTCAATGACCTCGCCTTTTCAATGTATCAGAATTGCCCTTGACTGATACTAATCAATCATAATCAGTCATGATACTTTTTCCTGTTGATTCCTAAATGCTTCTTAGACCAGCAATTCAAGTATCCACTGCCAATTTTTCCAAATTCATATATAATATGGAACTTGCTACTTTTCAGTAGAGATCTGTCATACCATATATTCGCTAATTTTCATCACCAACCTACTCTGAGGCAACAAGATTTTTTAAAGGAGTTCTAATACTTAACTTTATGAAGAGATAAAATTTCATATTTTTTGAATTCTAATATAATCTCATTGTTCACAGATAATATTACTGGTAAATTACCATTATTCTCTCTTTTCCTATGTAACAAACCACTCCAAATTTAGTGGCACAAGATGATCACCTTCTTTATGTATGATTTGTTGGTCAGCAGTGCCTTACTTCTCATATGGCATTATTTGTGGTCTAGGCCAGCTTGTAATGATTTGGTGGCTCAGCTGGAAGCAGATACTCTCAGATGGCCTTCTTTATACATTTGGCAGTTGACTGGGTCCTTGTTCTAGTGATGGAGCAGCTTGTTTTTGCCACATAACATCTCTCAACCTCCCCTGGGCTAGCCTTTCATAGGTGATGGTCTTACATTTCCAAGAAGTGAGGGAGAGAAAGACCCAATATCAAGCAATTATCAAACCGTTGATTTTTTTTTTTTTTTACATTTACTTATATTTTACTGGCCAAAACAAATCACAGGACCAAGACAGATTAAAAGATTGGAAAAATAGACTTTATCTCTTGATGAGAGGAGCTGCAAAATATTGTAGCCATGTTTTGTTCAATATACCACCTTCCCCTGAATTCCCAAGGATTATTTAAATTTCTAATTGTTTTAATTCCCTATTTTTAATATAACATAAGTTATCTTACAGTCAATCTAATAATCCTTGTTATTAGATTAAATCTTAAATTTAGGATTTTTTTCTGTTTTGTCAAACACACACACACACACACACAAACACACGAGAAAGCCAACCCTCCTGTCATATCCTCTAATGGGTTTGTATTACCATTGATTTATGACCCTTTATTTATATTTGCTAAGTCAGACTTTGCTCTCTGTTGTCCAGAGTAGAGAGCTACAATAGAGAACCAGTTTAAAACTTAATTCTATAATGGGTTTTTATTACTATATACCTTTTATTTCAAGTCTTTTTACACCTTAATTTTATTTCTTTTGTTGTTTTTTTTAAATTACACTTGACATTCAATATTATTTTATATTAGTTTCAGGTGTACAGCACAGTAGTTAGACATTTATGTAATCTACAAACTGATCCCTCCATTAGTTTAGTAGTACCCACCTTGCATCATACATAGTTATTATAATATTATTGACTATGTAATAGTCAATATTATTGACTATTCCTATGCTGCACTTTATATCCCCATGAGTATTTATTAACTACCAATTTGTACTTCTTATTCCTTAACCATTTTTACCCAGCTCCCAACTTTTCCTCCCATATATCTAACATCAGTTTGTTCTCTGTATCTGTGAGTTTATTTCTGATTTATTTGTTCATTTATGTGGTTCTTTAGATTCTTTATATAAGTGAAAATGATATAGTATTTGTCTTTCTCTTGTCTGACTTATTTTATTAGCATAATATCCTTTAGGTTCATCCATGTTGTTGCAAATGATAAGATTTCATTCCTTTTTATGGCTGAGTAATATCCCCTTGTACATATGCACCACATCTTCTTTTCCAGTCATCTATTGATGACACTTTGATTGCTTCTATATCTTGGCTATTGTAAATAGCTTTGCAATGAACATAGGGGTACATATGAGGGGGGACCCCAAAAAATCCAGAATTGATTTATAAAAAATTGAGTATTCTTATATTAAACTTCAGTCACTGTTTGATGCAATATACCTATTGAGATGCTTTTTCTACGGCACAAGATAGTGTTTGAGCTTGTTGATTTTGATGCCTTTTAGTGTTTCTGCTGTTTTTTTTTAAAGAAACAATATTTTTAGCATATTTATTAAATGGTTTTTCAAAAGATAAGGCATCTGCTGTTTTTTGTTTCATCTCTTCCACATGAGCAAAATGTTTCCCTTTGAGGATTTTATTCATTTGAGGAAACAAAAAGTCATTCAGGGAGAGATCAGGTGAATAGGGAGGGTGGGGCACAGCAGTTATGCTATTTTTGGTCAAAAACTGCTGAACAATCAGTGCAGTATGGGCAAGAGCATTATTATGCCCCATATTGTTTGTGTAAATCATACCTCATGACACGGACAAATGTGTTGAGTCTCCAAAGAAAATTCACTAAAGCCAAATGCAGCCTCTCACAACAATGCCAGCTGGTACACTGATGCAGGTGGGTTCCTAGAACAATCACCTAGCGGGAGAAGCCTGTCCTACAAGGGGCCTGCCCTCCAGAAGACAATTGTTTTATTGGATTCCCCCTCATATATCTTTCTGAATTAGTGTTTTGGATTTCTTTAAAAATCCAAAAGTGTAATTGCTGGGTCATAAGATAGTTCTGTTTTTAATTTTTTGAGGAACCTCCACACTGCTCATACCAAAAAATGAAGCCAGACCACCTTCTTACATCATATTAAAAAATAAGCTCAAAATGGATTAAATACTTAAATGTAAGACCAAAACCCACAAAACTCCTAGAAAAAAACATAGGTAATAAACTGTCTTACATTGCTCTTAGTAATAAAAGAAATAAAGAAAAAGTAAAAGGGATTACATTAAACTAAAATGCTTTTACACAACAAAGGAACCATCAACAAAACAAGAAGACAACCTGCTGAATGGGAAAAGATATTTGCCAATGATATGTCAGATAAAGAGTTAATATCCAAAATGTATAAAGAACTCATACAACTTAACACCAAATAAATAAACAATTGAATTAAAAAAAAAACAAGCAGAGGACAGAATAGACATTTCTCCAATGAGGACATGCAGATGACCAATAGACATATGAAAAGATGTTTAGTGTCACTAATCATCAGAGAAATGCAAATACAAACCACAATGAGATATCATCTCACACCTGTCAGAATGGCTACCATCAATAAATCAACTATATACTTTTTTATTTTGAGGTGCTAAGATATCCTAGTAAAAAGTAAAGCTATAATCAGTTCAGGCTGATATACATTGCTGTCATTCATTTGGTCATTCAGTTATGTAAACCACAGATAGCTAAACATAACTAAGAATAATGTGTATGCTTTATGAAGTATTTTTTCCAAAGTGGGTGTCTTTATGAAGATTAATAAATGCTAATTTAGTTAAAAATATTTCTATAAAATACTATTTAAAAATGAATAAAAACCCAAGTAAAATTTGGTTTTCACCATACTTTTTATATTTAATTACCTAACTTTCTTAAAGCTAACTTATTTATGCCTGAGTTAATCCTTTGACCTGACTGAAGGAGGTTTACAACTCATTCACATCCTTACCTTGAAGTCAGATACCATGCATGATGGACACCACAAGCAGGTCCAGAGATATTTATTGGGTGGCAGCCTTTCTCCATGCATCTACAAGTATCTCTCTTACATACCTAGAATCCTAAAAAATTTAGAGATAGATTTTGTTGGTGTTTCCACTCTTTTGAAGAGCAAATTAGTTTTCCCATTTCTCTGATTCTTATTTCAATATAGATGCAACATAAAAAGAATATACATGTTTAATAGGATTTAAAGCAAGAAAACTAGTTACTTAAATAAACTTGTCTATATTTTCTACATTTTAAAAATATGCTTTTATTCTTTTGTCGAAAAGAAAACCAACTCTCCCCTAAAAGATGGTAAGGTGTCATTTGAAATCCAAATACGACCCCTTTAAAATTAGTCTGAGGTTGTACTCATCCCAGAGCTTGTTTTACAAGTCAGTTTACCATCTTTTATAAACCACTACAGTTGAAGAAGCCTCCTCACTTTCCCGATAGTGCCTCTGTTTAATACTGGAATTTAAATGAGCTCATGGTTTAACATATATTAAGGCAATTACATTGTGAATCCAAATACACAAGCATTTTTAAATAATAAAATTTCAGATTTTAGTATATACACTGGTGTAATGTATAACTGGTGAAATTTTTCACTTACGTCACTATTTCACACATATGTATTGAAGATGAAAGTGGGAGTCACTGTCTTTAAAGCATAGTCTTTGGTGTTACGGGTATATAAGGGCATTCCAACATGTAGTTTTGATTTACTTAATACTACTCTTAACAGGAAACTACATATTTTATAATAAGTACTCTGACTTTGATTACATCAAAAGAGTGATGGCTATCATAAATTTTGGAATTTTTATCCTATTAGGAAAACATTCTTCAGTTTTTAAAAATTTTACAAATAAAAAAACTAAGCTGTGAGATATTTATTAAAAGTGTTGTACAGTGTGCTCTAAGAGTGACAACTTAATTCAAGATTGCTTTTACTTATTTTCACATGTAGGATTTTTTACTGTGCATTTAAAATCTTTGGCAAATTGATAAACGATAGATAAGGCCTCTAAATGAGGCGTGATTCACGGTGGGAATTTAGGGATTAAAACCGGGGCACAGAGGCACCAAGTAGTATCTTTTGATGAATGAGTTCCAGCCCTGAGAGTGGTTTGAGAGAGAAATCCCAAACTCCTCCATACAAGAAATGCTGAATCAAGCAAATGGATAGAAAGTAAATCGGAGTTGCATTTGCTTTGGCTATAGTTCAACATTTCATGCAAAGGTTTGCTGGTGTCCACTGAGCTGAAGAGAAGAGAAAATATAATACTGAAGGATTTTAGTGCTGAAAACATGAAATTTACCTTCAAGATAAGAGGGCAAATACATTTACCATTTAGATTATTCGCATCTACAGCTTTTTGCCCTTAAAAGGCGTCTGCAAAAATGATTTCTTTCAGTAGCTGTACATGAAATTTTCATGGAAAATGAACTCAATTTACCTTGATTACTCTTTTAAAATGCATATATATTGCAACAGTCAGTCTTGTGAAATTGGTTTCGCTCGTACCTCATTTGATAATAGCATAATACCCTGAAGTAGCACCTCAGGAAATAAAGAACTGCATATTTTACCTTGCTATCGGTCAGGCTGACTTCACATCATCAGGAACAAGTGAGGACAAAGAAGACTAAAACTACCAGAGGTTTTATAGCTGATAAAGAGAAACAAGGGATAAATGTCCATTAGTCACACTCAGGCTGTTATATCATTTAATTTCAGTTAATTTCTCTTTTTTTTCCCTTCCGTGTATCAAACACAGTAAGCCCAGTATTTGCTCTCAAGAACTTAGCAGTCTGGAGTGGAAGAAGCAAATGTAAACTAATAGTTTCATTCAGGAGATACTAATAAAAAACTAAGCCCCAGTTTTAGGGTCTTAAAAGCCCTCCACTGAAAGTCTGGGCTGTATGTGCTCCAGGGCAGCTGTTCTCCATGAGATGGCTCATTATTGTAACTTCTTCCCAACGTGTGCTTCCTCTGTTGCCTCAACGCAGAAGAGAGAGAGTTCAGCAATGGTAAGTCACTTCCTCACAACGGTTCATTGCAGCAAGTCACATGGCCATGCCTACCTTCAAAGGGATGAGGGCAATGCATTTCAAACACAGGACCAGAAGAAAAGTAAAGGGGTTCATGATATAGGGGTTCATGTCTATCACATTAATAATTACAAATGAAGTGCCAAAAGTGGGGAAGATAGAAGTTTTAAAAATATTATAAAGAGTAGGGGGCATTATCTTAGAGGACAGTCTGAAGGAATATCTTGGAGAGTGATTAGCATTTGTCCAGTGGAACTGGCTGTCAGGTTGCATCAATGATGACTGAAATGGCACAGCATGAAAGGGAAAGAAGAAGCAGGATTGAATGCTTTGAGAGTTGACTTGGGAATTTTTTAATTCCATGCTAAGAAACTTGGAATTCCTTTTTTATAGGAAAGGGGAGCTCTCTGGGTTTTAGATGGAGGAGTGA
This sequence comes from Lyroderma lyra, assembly GCA_004026885.1. Lineage (NCBI taxonomy): Eukaryota > Metazoa > Chordata > Mammalia > Chiroptera > Megadermatidae > Lyroderma > Lyroderma lyra. The sequence continues at coordinate 7,006 of PVJL010015749.1, forward strand.
AGTGATAATATTTGTGTTAAAAAATCACTCTTGTTGGAGAAGAGAGAATGGATTTGAGAGGAATGAGACCCCAGGGCATTAACAGTTTAGGCAGGAGAGGATGTGACTCAGAAGTACATCCTCAAAACAGTGACACTGGAGATGGATTTGAAAGGAGGAAGGAACCAACACTGTCCTTCATGGGTTGCTATCTATAGGAACAGTACTGTGATTAAAAACATGAAAACATGAGATCTCTACCTCTAAGCAGATTATACCTAGCAGAAAATCAGACCTGTAAAGAAATAGCAACTGTAAATGTTTAAGTGTTCAGATAGGCAAACACTCTTAAGAGAATGCCGCAGAGAACATCACAGCCTTAGATTCTGGGGTCATGCCAACTTCTTCTGACTTTTTAATCGGTATACCCCAGAATTATTTATTGGCTTTCTTCTCTTTTACTTCTGTGTATTGAAACTATTTTGCACATGTCTAACAAAGAATATATTCTTACCTGCAGTGACCTACATGCCTGTTCATTCTGATATGTGCATTCTCACAAACTTATTTTGATTGTTACTGTCATCCAGAATTACCACACATCTGAAATAATGAATTTGAACATCTTATTCTCTGACCATATCCTTGATGTTTGAAATCTGGGCACTTGATGGTAGAAGGTCAGTTGGAGTACAATTAAAATAGAAACATTCCTCAAGTCTTTTAGCCTTTAGTGATCTTATCAGACACGGACACAAACATAATACAGAGGGAACTGCAGTATTATTCCTATTTCACTTTTCTTTGTAGCCATCTCTGACAATTTCTTCTGTGGTCCACTGCAGATAACTTCATATCACCATACCCTTGTTGTACAGTAGTGTTTGAGGAAATTCTGAAATTTCTGTGCTGTTTTCTTCCCTGCCATTTCCAACTTCTGCTAACCAGGTAGGAGCTCTAGAAACTACAGCAATTAGCTTGAGCAAATATATGACCCCTTTCTTGTCAAGCAAAGAAAGCTTTATTATTTAGTACTAGTTAAAATAAGCAAGCTGTTCTTTATGGCATAGAAATCATTCATGCAGGGATCTTTAGGAAATGCTATTTGGCGTAATGGGAATTGACCAAATTATGCCCTGCTTTCTTTATGCCATTTACTTATGGTCATGTCAGGTTTTATATGACCGCTTTAAATTGTAAACCCTCAGAGGACAAGAATTCCATCTACATGACTCTATACATCATTTAGCATAGCCTCACCCATTAGTTCATGCTGTTTTAATGTTTTCAGTTTCTCTGATAAAATTGTAAGTATTTGAAATTTTGAAGCAATAGGGTTAATTCATTGCTGAAGTGGGCTTGCTGTTGAAAACAGGTCTGTTTATTTCATTAGATACCTGTCTGTATTCACTGATAAACACTAATAATCCTAAAATATTCATATAAAGAAAGGCTGAAATTGCATCTAAGCCTCTAAGTAATCATCAAATTAATTAAATTTATTTTAATATTAAGCTTTTTAAGCAAAAATACTTTGAAATAAATATATAATCCTCAGTAGTATTTTTTTAAAGCAAACATTTCATTTGTTCACAGAATCAATCTCTGTATATCTGAAAGTAGAAAAGAGTTGTGCTATTGATACAGTAATGATTCACAAAAACTAATTCAAGAGAGACCTTAGAAGCCATTTCTATTATAAAGATGAAAAATAGAGACTACAAGAGGTCAAGTGTCTTCCTCCAGATACCTTGACAAGGAGAAACATGATTTAGTGGCAAGACCACTAGCTTGAAAATTCGAAAGGTCTAGTTTCATTTCTAGCTATTCCAAATATTTTTATATCTCAGTTTTCTAATCTCTTAGATATTATACATGGGTTATGTAACCTTTAAGTTTCCTCACAATTGAAAAGTCCCAAATTTCAAGTTAGAGTCAAAGTAGATTTAAAAAAGATAGTCAATAACTACATTTCTGAGAGTATCAATGTGAAATAGAAGTATAAAAATTAAACTTCAGCAACAGAAGGACTAGGCAAGCCAAGAGTGGCCAACATTTGGAGCCAATTAGGATGAATATGGTTGATACCAAGAACAATGCATGTGTGAAAGATAGCAAGTTGAAACCTGGTACCCCAGGCAGGTCAGCACATACAGAGCCTGGTGGATGAGAAGTTCATAGGCTGGTGAAACAAGAGAGCCCAGAGCAGGAGTTATGACAGAAGACCCTGCAGGATCTTGGGCAACCAGAAACTCTGGGTCTCAAGAAGTATGCATGAGCAGAATGGTTATATTTCACCAACTAAATATGGGGTTGATACTAAGCCTAAGGCTTTGAGTCCAACGTCAGAAGTAACCTGAAAGTTTGAACAGTTTTAAAGTGACAGCGGGCATGTTTTGTCAGAAATCAGAAGGAGATGGGCTGGGAAACAAAGATGACTCTCATGTGTAGCCCTCTCCTCCAAATATATAAGATGTACTAATAATATATATTTAATATTTTTATTTTAATATATTTAATGTATTAGGGTTTATATTTTATTTATCTATACTATAATGTTTTTTACCTTGACATCTCATTAGAAAAGATCTGAGTCACTGAATAACAAATGGGGATAAAAAAAATGGATGAAGCAGAGCTACAACTCGATTGCCTATTAAGGGGTAATCAAGAGGGGGTTGGTGGGGTTCTAGAGAGAAAGTCCTGATGATTCCCAGTTACGGGATTTGAAAAAGAGAACAAAGGAGTTGGTATGCCCAGAAGAGACATTGAAGAGGATTTTTCTGAGAGGGACTTCACATGATCTGTAAAACACAACCCTTCTAAAAAGATGTAGCAAAATATCCATTTCTTATTAATGCAGTATTGGCACTTATGGCACAGGGCAAAGATAAATGCCACCTGTGTATCCAGTCCTGCATGGACTCTGGAAATATTCCCAGGAGAGTGGTTCTCAAGTGGTGTTTAAAAACAATACAGTCTTTTGGGAAACTTAATGTCAAATTACAAATATCTCTCACCAACACTGCATGGATCCACATATACTGCTGTTACGAACACATCTCCTACATATACTGACAGAGATATACTAGCACGTAATGAATCTGGCACCCTTTTTATATTGAAAACCATACTCTAAGAGCTACTTGCATATATGTCTGTGCTTCATAATAATAAAAAACAAGTTTTAATATGCTCATCATATATATAGATATATCTATATATATATATATATTTACCCATTGTACAAAGGACTTTTATTTCTTAAGCAATCATTTGCTATACTTCATTCCAGATAATGGACTTGAGTTCGTGTCTGGCTACAGGTGAAAGGATGCTGGCGTTAAACCTCTCAGGTATGGAAAGGAGGACAGCTTCCATCCGTGCCATTGCTGCATGGACTTAACTCTGTGTGCACCTGAGGATTCTCTGGCTCTTGCCTGTGGCTCTGTTTCCAGCTGGGAGAGATACAGCTCCCCTTAGCAAGAGGCAAATGTTTTCCACTTCTCAACAGGTATTATCTGTTCTGCTACAGATAAGGCAGGATGTAAACTGAACCCATTGGCAGCCCATCAGGAGAAATTTATCTGGAAACTTCCCCTGAGGAGGCACAACACTGTTGAAAACAACAGCCAGAACCAACACCTGAAAAGAAAAGGGAAAAACAGGTTAAGCTAGTTTGAGCTCAGAAATGTCATCAAGTAGAAATACCATTCACTCCAGCCAATCCCCTTCACTCTTCCTCCTGCCTCTTCATCACTAAAGGGTGGGTACTGGTCTTGGGGTTTCCTCTTGAGAATCTACCTCTATTTAGGTACCATTTCATTCTTCGCTTTCCCCCATCCACCTGCCCCTATTCCATGCTTTCCCAGTGTGCAGGCTCCTTCCACTCTGTCAGTTTATACCATTTCCCAAATCTGCAGGCTTATTGTTTCCATGCCTTAAGCCCCACGACCATTCCCAATACATTATAACCCCTCTCCTCTGTTGACACATTTCCCTAAAAAATTCTGTCCAATAGAGGGCATCCTTCCTGTTATTTTCCTCATATCTTGGTAGAAAATAGAGAGCATTTTCCACTTGCCTGATGCTGCTTTTAGATTTCAGTATTACAAGTGTTACTCGCCAGCCCCATTTCTTTTGAAATATGTTTCATCTGTACCACTTCTTTATATCATCCTTTGCTAACTTGGTTTTAGTTTATTCTTGCCTAGCTGAGTGGCTATAATGTACAAGATGTGATTGATACACCGCATATGTACTTAACAATAACATAAGACAGAAGTATATGTACAGTACTGTGGGATATCAAAGTAGGTAGACATTTCTTCTTGTTAGGATAATAAAAACAGCTCCTGGAAAGAAGAGACAGTGAGATGAAAGTTGGGCTTGTAAAAGATGAATGAAGGGAAAAAAAGGGATAAAAACAAGAGAATGAAGGTTTAAAGGCTCAGTGTTGCTCCAGGACCAGCAGTGGTACAATTTGACATCAGCAAATGCTGAGTTTTGAGAGATGTACGTGGAAGTGATAATGTATGCATGTGGATTGCTTAGGGCCAAGAGAAATGGGAGCAGACAGCTGACAATGGAATGCCTCATTCAGGGGGTGAGAATCGAGAAGAGAAGAAAAGGTCATAATCAGAGTCAGAGGACAATTAGAGACCAAAGCTGCATGGAGGACAAGAATTTTATCAAGAAATCTGCTAACAAGAATAAAAAACTGAATTATAGATCCAGAGGATTATGGTCTGAAAGAAGTCAGATGGATCCCTCAGAAGTCATTAATAAACACCTCTGTCACATCACGTCATTATCACATGTGTGCGCTAGTGTTAGTGTATGCGCGCACACTGTGTGTTAAACAAAAAGCATTCAGCACAGAAAGCTGTTGTGAAAGGTTTTACTGAGCCCTAGGAAGCCAGAAAAAGGACTCAGTCCAGGGGCCTAGATGGAGAAAACCAGCATTTCAATGGTCCCGGGGCTGACAAGGCTTTTTCACATAATGGGTCTGGGGAAGAAAGATGTAAATTGTTTTGAAAGAATTTACATTGGATATAGGGAAGGAGGGGCAGGAAAAGGTGAATTGGGAGCAGTTCTAGGAGAAGTACATAGTCCCGAAGGAAGAAATATTTATTATTTCTTATTGGCTGTGAACAACAGTTGGGAAAGTTCCTGCATAAGCAAGGTGTGCTAGTGTCTGATAGTCTGCTATATTTTTTAGGTAGTTCCCTGGAAACTGATTCCAAGTTTCAACAAACATTCAGGAACGTGAGTAGTCTTTTGTTAGTTTTAGCCCAAGGCTATAAACTGTGTACTTCGCTTGTCTTTCTCTCACTGTCTGGCCTGCTGTAATTTCATTTTGGACATCTCAGAAATTTTCTCCAGTCATGTGAAACACTTAAGATCTAGTTCCTTAGCAATTTTGACGTCTGTAACACAGTATTAGCTAAAGCTACAGTGGCAACCACACTGTAATATATAAATGTGTCAAATTAACACATTGTATACCTTATACTAAGGCCATGTTATATGTCTATAATACTTCAATAAAAAATAATAAAGGTAAAAAATAAAAGAGGTCTTTAGTGAATTTCATAAGAAGGGTAACAGCGGAGTCAAGGAGACATGTGAGAACAATGAATTAAATTGTGAGTTGGTAATGAATAAATGGAAGGAGCAAATATAGACTGTATTTTTAAAAATTAGGTAGTAAAAAAGGAGATTGAATCAGAGTTTTTCAAGGTTACCAATTTAAAGAAAGGATATTTAAAAGTTAGAATGTACTGAAACAAAACAACCCAGTAATGAACAAATGAGCAAATTCAGGACTAGGATATTAACTTTGTAATGTTTTCTCCAGGCCCTACCTTTCTAGTATTGCAAATATTATTTGTCTGTTAACGTCCTAACTGCTAGCTAGTTCTTTGGGACCTGCTTAAGGGGAACAAAGAGAAATTGTAAGAAATGAAAAAAACTAAATAATATGTATGTTAAATAAACACCCAAGCCAGAGTGAAAGCTGAAAGAGAAAAAAAGCCTACCTAAGCAGGTTTTTGAGTGTTTTTGGGACCTTGGACTTGTATTTAAGTGATTTGGAGAAAGCTGTAGTTTATGAGGCATTGAAAGAGACAACAATGTGAAAAGAGAACTTTCAGGAACTAATATGTGCTATGAAAACACTCCTTCTTTACAATTTCACAAAAAATGCAATGAAAATTAAAAAACTAACAATTACTTTAAGTGCTAGATTAATTATTTATAATGCTATGTCCTACTGATAGTGGAGAATGGGGTGGCTCTGTCATGCAGTTTTCATGTAGATGTGTATGCTGTATTCAGGTGGAGAGTTCTGCATGGATTGAAGTGTGTACGTGTAATTAAGTAGAGGGGGTTAGAACATGCAAGAAGAAGGGATAGCTGATGAAGTAGGCAGGGAGCATGAAATGGGAGGTAAGAGGCCAATCCCGAAGGAAGGAGGGCAGCCTCATCCTTCAGCATAATGAGGGAGGTGGACAGAATTTCTGAGTGGAAGAAAAGGAGCTGAAGATTTTCATGCAGTGACATGGATGAAATGTCATCTAGAGAGCAGGAGCGTTTGGAGGCTTCCGTGGGAAAGAGTTGGAATAGGCATGTTGAATAATGTTGACAGGGAATAAAAATATTTTCAGAACCATTGCCAAGCAGCAAACGACCTGATGGGAGAAGGGTAAGATTCATTTCTAGAGACCTGATCAAATTGTCTTACGAAACTCTCCCACATCTATCATCATGCAGAAGTAGAAGCAGGAGAATTTTATGGTGTAAACTTTACAGTGAACTGCAAGCACATTAAATGCTGGTGGTAGTTGGCAATCTGCCCTTACTGGTAAGTGTTTGTTTCTAAGTTTCCTTAACATTACATACAAACTCCCACATTTTATTCTCTATGGCGGTCTGAAACTGGGTATTGTGATAAGTTCCGTAAGGGTGAGAAAAGGGAAGGGGGAGTTGATACCTGATCTAGTTGATAACTAGATCTCCATAAAGAATGACAAAAATCGTCCATAGGCAAACAGGTTAAGGTAAGCACAGCTTTATTCTAGGCAGAGGTCCATTGCACTGACATATCTAAATATAAACCATTCAAACAATGGCAGTTCCTGGAAAAAGCATTTTCCAATCCCTGGGTATCCAAAGATATACATTACTGACCAGAGATACTGAATACTATATATCTTTTGAATTTTCTAGTGCTGGGAAGTTGAGATTTCATGGACTGTTGCCTAATGCACCAGTAGTAAAAGTCTCCTTATGGGACGATCACACTTTCACACTCACCTGTCTGAATTCTTCAGAGCCTGACAGAATATACTGGGAACTCAAAAACCTTAATAAATGATGATTACACTGAATTAAACTCTGTCATTTTCCTGTATATTGCATACTTTGAAGTTCAGAGTTTTATAATTTTACTTACCCTTTTTTTGGTCTTCACCTTATTTTTAAAGTTTCAGATGCTTCTTAATCAGATAATCATGTCTTCTACTAAACACAGCTACCTCACACTTTTAAGAGCCTTCTAACCTTGTTGAGAAGTTCTTCATTATGTTATCATTAATTGATGAGCCATGACTCTGATATTATGTTCATATAAAACATTTACCTCAGTTATTTGTAGCAATCTTTTGGCAGACTGTGGAAGAGTGATAAGACTAGTACTACTACTATTTATATTAATAGTAATAATTTTGATCTCCTTCTGCATAAGTCAAGTACCATGTGTTTCACCCATGCTAGCACAATTAGTTGACAACCCTGTAAGGAAAGTAGTAGTATTGCCCCCAATTATAAATGCACCCAAGCAATGATTGATACGTACATGCACTCATTAACAGTTCGAGTTGTTTCTTTTCCTTCCTTCCTTTACTACTTGCCAAGGGATAGTGAAGGAGAGAGAGCCATATCTTCATTTTTAACAGTAAACTTAATTTGGGAATAATTTTTGATTTACAGAGAAGCTGTGGAAATAGTACAGAAGGTTCCCATATTATCACACACCTCATTTTCCTACTGTTAATATCTTACGTAACTATTACATCCAGTGAATCAGTATTGATGTCTTGGGTCATAGTTTATTCAGATTTCCTGGATTTTTAGCTAATGTACTTTCTCTGTAATTGGATTCCATCCAGGATTCTACATCACATTTAGTCATCAAGTTGGTTTCTTAGTTTTTCCTTATATTTTGTGACCTGGACAGTTTCAGGTGTTACTGGACTGGTATTTTAAAGAATATAGGATGTCTTTAGGATTTTGTGTATGTTTTTCTCATGATTATACTGGGGCTATGGATTTTTGGAAAGAACACTACAGAGGTAAAGTGCTAGTCTCACCACACCATATCAAATACTACCAACATGTTTTGTCACTGTTGATGTACATTTTCATCACTTGACTGTGGTTTGTCATGTTTTTCCTCTGTGAGCTTACTGTTTTTTCCCCTTTCTCTATTGCATATGAATACTTTGGAATGAACTCACTACGTACATTCAGCAGTTAAGGAGTTGAGGTTATGCTCCACCCTCCTCCTTGACAAAGAGCAACTACACGAAATTTTGGAATTCTGCATGGGAGATTTGTCTATTCCCAATTATTTATTTATTTAACCATTTATTTATGTTGGTGTGAACTCATGGACATTTATTTTATACTTTGGTTTATTTTCCAATATTTTATTATTTATTTTGTTGTTCAAATCATTACAGCTTTGGCCATTGGTAACTCTTTCAATTGGCTCCTGTGTCCACTTGCCACATTTTCACTGTGTCTTTTTCATGTCCACCTTTTGAAGAGAGAGGGCATTTTATGTATTCTCCTTATTCTTGAATTCCTATTAAGAAGACAATTTTATATTTTTTGTGTTTTTCTATGTCAGTAAGCACCAATGCACAATATAGAACTTAAGCTGAATATTTACCCTCATTTGATAATGACTACAAGCATTTGAATGCTGCATTATGTTATCTTTTTCATTTAGACCTTTCAGTGACTGTGTTTTATAAGCACATAAATACTTAATCCTTGAACCTACAAGTCTTTTGCCTGCTGTATTTAAAAAGGTGTGACTCTAATAGAAAATGAACCACAATTACATTACCTTACATAGCAAAGAAATTTCACATTGTCTAGTACTTAATTAAACTTCATCCATACACAATACTTTTAATGCATCATTTAGAAAAGAATTTTGAACTATTTACAATTTAAGTATAAATCATATTATTATAATAGATCTGCCCTTTGATACCACTGAATTTCATTTTAGACTGTATATATTGTAATCTATTCATTACATTTTGACATGAGAAATCAAATTACTATTTTTGCACCTATATTCAGTTTATCAGTTCCAGTTTTTAGGTTTCTGATGTGTGTTCAATCAAGTGGCAGATTTGATTATATTTTATATCTGTTAAATTAAGTATAATTTAACAGCAGGACAAAATATACCTTGTTAAAAGAATCAGTACTGAAATACAAAATATTCTGATTATACTTCTTTGTTCACACTTTTATACAGTACTTTGGATATAGTGTTTTAACTGTGAGCAGATTTGTGTATGGAAAATTTAAAGTAAAATAGTCAGAACGTGGGCATCTTTTCAGTGTTAAGTATTTTTTGGAGTAGCATTCATTAAATTACCTTAATTCTTTACCAGTGTTCACAATAATGCATTTCAAATCTTTTCAAGGTCAAATGGTGGGTGGGCCCAAAATACCATGACATTTGTTATTTATTCATCAACTATTTAATGTATCCTATTTACCAGGCACAGTTATGTTTGCATGGGACACAGCAAAAAACAAACCAGGAAAAGTGCCTATTCTATGATCCTTACATGTTCTCAATATCAGCACTGTCCAATAGAGAAGTAATATAGGCTTTAAATGTGAGCCACATATGTCATTTTGTATTTTCTGGTAGCCATGTTAAAAGAATAAAAAGAAAACAAGTGATATTAATTTTAATAATGTATTTTTTAACTCAGTGCATCAAAAATAATTATTTCAACATATAAATACAATATATTTATTAAAGAAATATTTTACATCCTTTCTTTTATATACTAAGTTTTTGAGATCTGGGTGTATTCACACTTAAAGTGTATCTCAATTTAGACTAACCACTGTTAAAATGTTGACTAGCAACATGTGTGTTGCTCAACTGTATTGTTCAACACAAGTTCATACTATAAACACCACAATCACAGATAACTTTAGGAAAACATAATTTATTCTTGGAATATTTGAAATGGATCTATTTTATTCCAAACCATAATAGAATTGGAAACATGGATGCAAATTTTTGACATTTTAACAAAGTTTTGTAAAATTTTTAGTTATTAAATATTTTTAATATGAGAGTAGGAGAAAACCTTTATTATAAATGTTTATAGTAATTGGACACCAATAGCACTATTTCCAATTTATTAAGGAAATTGAGGATAAACTGAATTAGTTTTGCTCACAGACACTGTACAAAAATAAATCTAGTTTTATAGGTTCAAATGTGTAAATAATACTGGTAATTGATTAGGTTTGTCTACAGATTCATAAACAGGTTTTTTATTCTAATGGTCCTGCCTTCCAGTTCAGTTCACTATTTGTATTCCAGGGTGTTATTTGTTACCCCTTCTCTGTTGTCTTCTGAATCACTGAAATACCCTCGCTTCCTTGGATTGTGTCCTTCATTTACTTCTTAGACAAGGTCAGTGGCTTAATGATTACTAAAACTCTTTGAAATGTTTGAATGTTTTACACAGTAATGTTTTTTATGAAACTTCTTTTGTTGGGTAGAAGCATTAATAGGAACTGATGGACGGGTATAAAATTCAAGGTAAGTGTTTTGGTCCAAGTGTTTTGATCATAATTCTTGTTATCAAAGTTGAAGTTATCTGCATTAACATATAAGGGCTGCCTGGAAAGTATCCAGCCATTGATATAAAAAAATAAGGCATTTATGGCTGGAATTTTCTGGACAGCCCACATACTCACTTCATTTATAGTAGGGATTTCTTTTGGGTAGTTTCCAAACCTCCACATATTGTTCAAGAGCATTAACAAAAACAGATTTCTTCAAAAATGCTCAGTAAATTTGTACAGGCATTAATAAATCATTACAATAATGAGTAAGATGAGCTTTTTGTTGTTCAGTAAATATTGAATTAGTAGACAATATCTAAAATTCAACTTGATCAAAAGTAACATAGCAATATTACTTGTAATGAGTATAGTAAAAAATGTTTTGCCAACAATGTGCCTAACGGTTCATGATGAATACTGCTGCTGTCCCAGGCAGCACACTGCTAAGTTCAGTGGCACCTCCCCGGGCAGCTCCTGCACATGTGTTTTCAGAACTCCAGTGAGTAGTTTCCTGAGTGCAAATCTCAGCCTCTGGCACCTTGGTGAACCACTCTTTGATCTGTGGGCTACAGCCAGGCTCTCTGCAGTCAGGTCTGGACCTCATCCTTGGAAGTAGGGGTTCTTCTTCCAACTTGCTCCTCCTTTGGAACTCTGCCTTAGCCCTACAGGCAGGGCAGTAGTGGTTCCCAATATCTGCTGCTTTTATATTCTTTATATTTCTCTTTATCCCCTTGGTATCTAATCTCCTGTTACTCTTTAATAATCCTTTATGTTAAGCATTCATCGTTCAAATTGTTCTTTGGTTTCTGTCTCCTGATTTGACCCTGAACACTGGTATTTAAGCAAATTCCCACTCCATAATATCTCCCACAGTTTAATTATCTCAAATAGAAAATATTCTTAATAGTTAGGGCTTTAAAAATAGGTTAGATGTTTTAAATTTATTTTTTATTATATAAAAATATCAGTATCCCTAAGGACCAAACTCTGTTAGCATTGATCTAAAGATTCCTTTCTTGTCATGGCATTAAGCACTTTTTTTATATTGTCTTAATACATTATATAAATACATAGATGTTATGAAATGCATAGTAGTCATATAGTGACTACTGAAGTATAGAGTCTTTCTGTAATTTGCTTAAAATTTTGCGTGCAGCAAAGAGGTAGCTGAAAATCAAACTGTGTTTCTTTGGTTACTAATCTTATACTCTGGCCATACTATGCTTGCACACCTTTCCCACACTTCTCACTACACTCCCATTTGGTGAGACTGAACACCAAAATGGCATAGAAATCAATTTCCCATCCAGTGTTTAAATCTTGTTTTTCTTTCTGATTTCATATTTCTTTTATGCCCAGTCTTCCTTTTCCTATTCATACTCTTTTCTTAGAAGAATAATAGACATGGAATTCATGTTCCTCCCAAACCTATATGATCTGGACTAAGTGACATTTTTCCCCCTTTTATTGTTAAATATATTGTGATGACATTGGTTACTAAAAATTACATAGGTTCCAAGTGTACAATATATCATCTATGTGTTGTATTATATGTTCATCACCCAGAACCAGACAGGAAAAGATAAGAACCATATGATTTCACTCATATGTGGAACATAGAGCTGAAAGCATCAAAGAAACAGAAACTCATGGACATAATCAATAGTTTAGTGGTTAATGGGTCTCAAAAATATGGTGATGGTGAGTGACATTTTAAAGCAATGCATTGAATGATTGACTTTGGTTCCTTGATTGCATTATTGTGCTACTATTATCTTATAATCTATATGCAGTTCTCCCAAATGTTGTCCCTGACCCTCACCATTATTATGTCCTTTTTTTATTAGTTTATGCACATAAAATTTGTGACAAAAATTTATTCTCTTTAAGTCCAGAAAATCACCAGACTTTCATGTTGACTGTGTGTATTTGCATATTTTTTTCTGCTTTGTGGGTCTGGTAAAGCAAACTATGACATTGGACTTGCATGAGAAATGTTTCAATAAATGGTGACAATGTGTACCATGGAGCCTAAGAGAGGCAGTTTGACAGACATTCACCAGTGCATATATTAGCATGTGATCTGTACGATTGGTGACGACACATGAAATGCAGGGGAAGGAGTGGAGAGTTCCTGGTAATTTAGAAGACACAGTGTTAAGGGTTTCTGGCAAATTTGTTTTAAAAGAAAACATTTATGATCAAGAGTGAGAATTAGTGCTTTGTTTAAGGTTTGGTTTAAGGTTTGGTTTAGTATTAGGACTTTGGCTTTATTTATTATAATCCAGTGTTTTGTGCCTGATGGTCTAGGAAGACAGTGGTTCTCTTAGGTAGTAGAGTGTAATGAATTAAAGCACTTATTCTAGAGTTCAAATTGCATGTATTTGAAGTTGACCTTTACTACTTTTTAGCTGAGTGATTTTGTTTAAGTGGCTTAAGCTTTCTGTACTTTAAATTCTTCATCAATAAATTGGGCATAATAATATTTCATATATCACAGGTTTATGATTTTTGAGGATTACACAAAACTAAATGTGAAAACTATTTAGACCTGTGCATTTATTGAACAATGTTAGCTATTATTATTATCATCATTATTAGTGATATAGAATGCATTGGAAATCAGTACATCTATATCTACTGTTAAACAATTTTAGTCTTACTTTATTTTGATCTAGGCCAGGATATGTGAATAAAACCATTATATTATTAAACTGGTGGAATAAAAACACAGTTTAGCTTCTGAATGAAAAGAACTGAGAAATATTCTGTGCAGAGGAAGCGGAGCGCTTACCCCGTGCATTGGCAGACATTCGGCGTCAGGAAACACCGTAGATGAGGCAGGAGTGAGGACGGAGCAGTGACCTGGCCTGGGTTAGTGGAACAGGTCAGCACCTGCCAGACAGCCCTCTGAACTGTAGGATTTGAGTCTGCTTTTCTTTTTGGGGAACTTTTTCCCCTGGCTTTTCCTAACATAGTCAGAGAGACTACCTCAACCAATTTACAGTTATTCATTTTAAAATTAATCATTCTAAGTTCTAGCAGTGACTATCAGCACTATTGTATCTGTGATTTTACATCCCCTGGAGTGGCATAAACCTCAAGGTTCCTTGTGTTTTTTGGCTTGTCTCTGGTTCATAACAGTAGTTGGTACAACAATGCACCTGGTGTAAGAATATCTTACTGTTTTCTTAAAAACTTCTTGGTATGATAGACATTTCAGTTTATATGTGTCACACATATACATATGCATATGTGTATGTAACATATATTACATATGATCATCTTCTTTGCCACCTAAGGACTTTAAGAAGGAAGGTAAATACATCAACAGGAAGTTCTTTTCAAAACCGCCATAAAATGAGTTTTTTGTTTTTTGTTTTTTTTTTACCCCCAAAAACCTCCCTCTGGGAAAACTACCACAAAACTCAGCCACTGGGTATATCCAGAAAGAGTCAAATCTGGGAAAGCAATTAAAAAGATTATTTCAGTAACCCAGGCAAGAAAAACTAATGACTTCAATTAAGGAACTAGCAACAAGGGATGAAGAAAAGGGAAAGTCAAGAGATGTTTGAGAGTTAAATTTGAAAGGCTTGGAAACTCTAAAGGACTTTGGAGTGTGGTGTGAGGGAGAAACAGGTATTAACAATGACTTCCAGGATTCTGGCTTAGGCAATAAAGAAATATGCCTAAATTATTATCACAACCTTTGCAACAAAAATACCAGTATGAACAGAAGGTAAATGTTATTAAACCACTATCATAAGTAGACAGTCAAGTTATGTGAAATTTCTAGAACCATAACACAAATGAATTCCAAATTGTAATCCAGGGCAATTTACAATATTCAGGGGACTTGGGTAAATGATGCCAAACCTAAATACTGTTTGAATTCTACAATAGTCACCGCCCTCCCCCCCCCCCCAAAAAAAAAGAGTTTCAATGTAGTTTCAATATTTTGCCTGGGCATTTTTTCTTATGAGGATATGGTTCAGAAAACATTTTCTTTCAGGTAAACTTTTGGCTTTGAAAGTTATCATTTAAGAATCTCTTGTGAGGAGAGGTAGAAGACAAGATGGCAACTGGAGAGGAGGTCCCTAAAGCCTCTCCCAGAAAACACAATTGAACGGCCGTCCAGGAGCCAAGAAAGAGGACCCTGAGTGACAAAATGGCTGTTGAGAAATCCACAAATCGAAAGTAAACACCTGAAGGTTGGTGAGAAGGGGTCAAGGTGGGGAGAGGGAAGGGAGCAGAGAGTGCAACAGGATCCGAGGGGCGCAGTTCGGGGGAGGGGAGAGGCCACGCAGGAGCCGGGTTTTGGAACTTTAGAGCGGTAGAAGAGCTGAGCGAGGACTCTGAACTGCACAGATGACACCCCAGCTCTAAGCCCCCTGGAGACCTACACAGGGCTGCAGTTCCTGTTCCTAGCCCGCTGCAAAGGTGACCCTGCTGTCTCAGGCCAGGCCCACAGCTTTGGACTTATAGAGTGGGCACTTCCTCATGCACCCCAGGGTTCTGAAAGTGTGAGCCCGTAGACAGCCAGGTGCTGAATCAGGGCTGGGAAGAAAGACTGATTTGATACCATTCACCCCAGCCAGCAGAAACAAGCCCTGAAACAGCTTCCCCAGCAAAGGGCAGAAGGCAGAGCTGCCCTTGGAGAGCCTTTTGTTGGCCTCTCCCCAGGATATATGCACATAGCCTCCAAACACAGTAGGAGATCAGAAACAAGAAACAAAACAGCCCCCTCTCCCCCAAAACTTGACCCCCAGCGCCACCTAGTGTCTGCCCTACAGCAAGACACCACAAAAGCAATAATCTGGGCACTGAACATAAAGCCCTCATGTCAAAGAGGAAGAAGAACCCAGCGGACAGGATGAATTCCTTAAAAACTAAAACTCCTCAGAAAGAACATGAAATTTACCCAGAAGACAGCTTGTCACAACTGGAAGGGTCTCATTTAAGTGATGGAGAATTTAAAGGAGCCATTCTAAAGGCTGTGAGAGAAATGAAAACCTATTGGCAGAACACCAGAGCTGAGATAAATAATATAAAAAAGGATATAAACGACATAAAAAAGAAACTCTGTGAACAAAAAGAACAATTTAACAAAGAAATTCAAAACATAAGAAAGATTGAGACGGAAATACGAGAAATAAATAATACCATAAAAGAAGTGAGAAATGAAATAACTGCCATAGGAAACAGGACCAACCAGATGGAGGAAAGAATTAGTGATATTGATGACCAGAACATGGAAACAGCTCAGAAAGAGGAAGA
>PVJL010015750.1:0-23159 GCA_004026885.1 Lyroderma lyra
ACTTCCCTTGCCTTTGAGGTCAGGTTCATGAAGTCTTCCTTGAATCCTAGGTCTATAAGTTTAGTACCTATGTCTTCTTCTATACAGTTTATTGTTGCAGGTCTTATATGAAGGTCTTTAATCCATTTTGAGTTAATTTTTGTATATGGAGAGAGTTCATAGCTCAGGTTCATTCTTTTGCATATGTTTTTCCAGTTCTTTATAATGCCAGAAACAAGTGACTGGCTTTGCATCCTGAGAGACACATTGGCGGTGGTTTGCTTCCCTGCTGATCAGTGTTCTGGGTCCTTTGCCTCATGGCTTTCACCGAATTAAGTGGAGCAGGGGCCAGGGGCTTGCTTTTACAAATGGCCAGTGACCACCTTGAGGAAAACACTGTGAAAAGCAGGACCAAAGTAAAGCCTGCAGGCCACTTGTGTCCAAGCGAGTGACTGCCTGGTGCTGTCACCCCACGCAGGAGTTCGCTTAGGCTGACCCCTGGACACACACTGGCTGGCCTTTGGGTCCAAGAAGCCATTCATTTCAGGTTTGCTAAGAATATTCTGTGACCATGAAGCCATATTGTGTGTACCCAGACAACTTCAAAAGCAAACAGGCCCCGTGAAAATAGCACAGCTATGAAACAGAAGTTCAGGAGCTTGTCTGACAGGTGTAAGGAGTTAAGTGATCCAAGGAGTGACAGCCAGGAGGTCCAGCTGCTGCCGTTTAGTGCTTCAGACCTGCGGTTCCCTAGCTGCATATGACACTCACTTGAGGAGCTTTTATGTCACCCACATTGTGACTGAGCTGGGCTGAGGTCGAGCCCAGACTTGGAATCTCAGAGCTTCCAGGTGATTGTAAGGTGCACGCAGGGCTGAGGATCCCCGAGTTACACTGAGAGTGCATTGCCATTTGCCCAAGTCAGGGTTCTCCCCTGCCAGGACTTTGTTGGCTTAGTGACCTTGCAAATCTAGATAGCTGCTAGGGGAGGTTGAAGGAGATTTGGGGATGTTTGTGACTTGAAGGATGCACAAATAAATTGAGGTTGCTGACAATTTAGGAATATGTAAATACACTTTCGATTTGCTGACAACTTTTTTTCCCCACTTCTGCAGGAAAATGACTTGTCCTTGAATGTGGAATGTCAGAACAGAGATTCCTAACCTTTGAGGATGTGTTATGCCTTTTTGTTGGGTTTTGCATGTGTGGTTTTGTTTGAAGCACACTAGATGCTCTGTGATATCACTGTTTGTACCACTTTGGGGATGATGGGGCAAAACTGTGGATAAAACCAGATGCAGGCTTGGCATTCTGGTAGAATTTCTGGTGTGATTTCATTGATCTGTGATATTCTCTTAGGATCTAGAGGGTGCCATCTGTTACCAATTCTGTGAGGTATTGGACCACTTTGTGTCTGGAAATGAGGGGAGAGGAAAAGGTGTCCAGGTGGTTTCAGAAGTTTTCCTGAGGGTCCCCATTGATAGTGACATATGCTTAGAAACCCGAAAGCTTCATTTTGTGTCTGTCTTCTCTTTTAATTTTTTAGTACACGAGGGTCTGGATCCCTGACCCTGATGAAGTGTGGCGCTCGGCTGAGTTAACCAAGGACTACAAGGAGGGAGACAAGAGCCTCCAGCTCAGACTGGAAGATGAAACTGTAAGTGCAGGTTGGGGGATGGGAGCTGACCAGGACTGGACAGTACCTGGTGGGTTTGAGTTTTTCCTGCAGACTGGAACTTCTGAGCCCCCCCAACCCCCGCCACCGGCATCGTTTTCATTGATCTTGATGATAAAGCATGTGAGGGTACTCAGCCATGAAACTGCACCGTGGAGGTCGCCTAACATAAGTGGCCATTGGTGTCAACAGCTGGGCAATCATTGGTGGCTGAGACCAGAACCTTCTCAGTGGAGCAGGGGGACCTTGCTGTTGCCACCATGGGGTTGAAGCATCCATGGGAGGTGAGGGAAGGGAGCTGCTACAGTGCTGGGACTGTGAAGGGAGCACCGGCTCTGGATCCCGCCTGCCTGGGCTGGGATCCTGGCTCCACCATTGCTAGCTTTCAACCCTTGCACAACTTAGCAATCTTACTGTGCCTGTTACTTCATCTCTGATGTGGGGGTGGGAGTTTGCCTAGGGTGCTTTTGAGAATAAAATGGGTCATTATGTGACATGTACTTGAGTGGAGCTTGGTGCATCAGCAGTCTGTTAGCTGCTCCAATGAGAATTCCTTTTTGTGAGTTGACTTTCAGATGGTTCTACTGGGAAGGAAGACAGGATAGTAACTATGAAATTCTGTTCTTCCTAGGTTTGATAGTTTCTTTTGTCGTGAGCCTTCATGACTCCCCTTCTCTGTGACTTGTGCATTTCACAGATACTTGAATGCTTGCTCTGTGCTGGGTCAAGGGGGTGTATGGGTGAATGATTGTGTCCCTGCCCATCGGGGGGAGCAGCTCAATGCTAGAAGGGGAAATGAACATGAACACGAAAGTACAGCAAAGTTGGAGTAGTCACAGAGGCAAGAGGACGAGGTGTAGGAGGGAATCTGCTGAGGTGAAGAGGGATGTGGAAAGGAGCCAGCCATTGAAGATTCAGGTTTTGGTGGGCTGAGCGTAGAGTGTCCTGGGCGTTGTGTGTGCCAAAGCCCTGAGGCCTCGGTGTGTCCCATTTGGGTGTGTTAAAGGGAAGAGAAGGGAAGGAGGCCAGTGCATCTGGTGGGAGCCATTGGAGAGGGTACAGACGGTGGACAAAGGATACAGGAGGAAGTCATTAGTGCTGGGTTTCCAGTGAGAGAGACCGGGAGAGGGTTTGAATGAAGTGGTGGGAAAAAAATCAAGAACTGGCCTTGGGGTGGGTTACCTTTATGGGGCTGCGCCACAGGCACTGCTTGGAGGGAAGGCTGGAGTGATTCTGTCTCTCTGAACTGCAGTAGCATTAAAAGTTTGGAGCACATCATCCGGCCTTTGACCATTTCCTGTCTTACTGGTTTTCCTTCTTCCGAGCATTTGGTCCTGTCTTTCTAGATAGTGACCTGCTTGAGAAGCGGACCATGTCTTAGGCTTGGCTCGCATAGTACTCAACTGCGGTTGGTGATTAACTCATTGGTTAGTAGGAAGATTGACTATTCTCCCCCTGCTAACTTCTGTTTGTTTTTGTTTGTTTTTTTATTGCATTGAGCATATCACATGGTAAAAATGGAGTGGTGCATTTGTTAGAAGGTGTTTACACCGAGATGTGCACACCCCACCTCCCCCTCCCTGGCAGGCCGGCTTTGCCAGCCTCCGCTTGGTTTGAAGTGAGAAAATTCCCAGCAGATGGGATCATGTTTACCATGTTGACTAACTTCCCACCCTACGCCTGAAACAAAATGAAATTAGTCCACCCACTGGACTGGCGTGGCTTCTCTGACAGATTTCATTTCAGTTGGTCTTTTACGTGGGTGGGTGTTTTTAAAGAGTGCTTTGGAGGTAGTGAGGAATGATCCGCGGTGTCGCTAAAACAGAGCAGATGCTTGCCTCCCCAGCTGAAAAGGCCTTCTGCCTGCCATGACTAATTTTGGCGCTGCCCGGAAGCCCTCCCCCTTTCCCTCTGCCCTCCCCCTCTCTGCCCCTGCCCCCTCTCTCCCTGCCCGCTCTGTCCCCTGCTGCATGGCTGGTCAGTGTGTAACCAGAAGGGATGCTTGGCGCTGGCAATGAGCAGTTCTCAGCAGTAATGAGCTCTGCACATGTGAGTCTGTCCAGGATGCTCGTGGGCTGTGACTTATTCATTGCTGGCTCTGCGCTGTCTTTAGGAGGAACTCAGTGGAGCTGTGGACCGGGGGCAGGAGCACAGACATTAGATGGCTGGACTCAGTGCTTGAAGAGAGTCCCCTCCGTAGTTGAAACCATCCTTGGTATACTAGGCTGGCCAGAAAATCTCCCCCTGGAGATCCTTTCTCCCACCCCCCTGCTCTTCCCTCTAAAGTCCAATAGTGTAGGTGTAACCGCAGTAGCAAAAGATGAAAGTGGCTTAGTTCTCTTTTAGAACAATCATAACGTTCCTGACGCCCAGCTTCCACCTTACTGCTAACCTGGGCACTCTGTTCAAGGTGGTCAGGCTCCTCAGTGTTCCTCTAAGGTGTTTCTTTTTCCCTGTTGCTTGCTTGCTTATGTGTTTTTATTGTGGTAAAACGTAAGATTTGCCGTGTGAACCATGTTTTAGTATGTGTACTTCCGAAGAAAGCACACATGTTAACCATTTTTAAGTGCACAGTTCAGTGGCATTAAGTATAGTCATCCCCTCTTACCTGCAGTTTCATTTTCTGAGGTTTCAGTTACCTGTGGTGAAGTGTGGTCTGAAAATATTACATGAAAAATTCCAGAAATAAACAATACCTAAGTTTTAAATTGCGCACCATCCTGCTCCGTCCTGCCCAGAATGTGGATCGGCCCTCTGTCCAGAGCGTCCACGTGGAGCCTGTTAGCCATGTAGTGGTCATCTCGGTTATCAGAGAGAGAACCCGCCTTCACCTAACTTTATTACAGTGTCTTGTTACAATAGCTCCATCATTAGTTATTAATCTCTTACTGTGAGTAATTTACGGATGAAACTCTATTCTGGGTATGTACATACAGGAATAAACATAGTATACATGGGGTTCAGCACTATCCATAGTTGCAGGCACCCACTGGGGGTCTTGGAATCTATTTCCTGTGGATAAGGGGGGACAGCTGTACTGCCACATTGTTGTTCAGCCATCACTACCATCTGTCTCCAGAACTCGCTTTATCTTGCAAAACTGAAACTCTGTACCCATTGACAACAACTCCCCATTTCCGCTCTTCTGCAGTCCCTGGAAATCTTCATTTACCTGCCGTCTCTAAGTCTGATAATCTAGGTACCTCATAGAAATGGAATGATACAGTACTTGTCCTTTTGTGCCTGACTTGTTTCACTTGGCACAATGTAAGACGCTTTATATTTAAGCCAGTAAGAAGATGGGAAATGTCCTGGGGGGGAAGGATAGTGTCTTTTCTTCTTCTCTCCACAGCTGTGATGGGTGCAGGGTGTCTAGGTGTGTCAGCCCTTAGCTCAGTGCTCTGTTCTTGAACTGGACCAAGCATCCGTACAGACCTTGGTGATGGGCGTGGCTTCCTCATTCTTTGCAGGAGAGGAACTCTGCCCGGCAGGCCATCTCCCTCCTGCCCCCACCTCCCTTACAAACTGCTTGACTCCTGCCCTCTAGTGGCAGGGAACAGTCTTGCCCAGTTTCCATGGCTTTGCATTTGAATTCTGACCCAGTGTCCAGCAGTCAGTTTAATAGCGAGTACTTTCTGTGTGCAAGACCCTGATTGAGTATTCATGAGTGAGAGGAAGGCAGGAATGCATGAGCTCCAAAAAGAGGCATGTGCTCGACCTGTGTCTCAGCACATCCAAGCCTTCTGACCTTTAATGTCTGCACCATTTTTGAGAGTATAGGTCAGTGGTGTTGAGCACATTCACATTCTTGTGCAACCTTCACCACCGCCCATCTCTGGATGGGTGTCTGTCTGCTTAATGTCATCGGCCTGTTCCCCTCCCGTGTTCATGGTCTTTCCCGTCAGTTAGGATGTTTTTCCTGGCTGCTTCTCCTTACAGATGGGCAAGGCAGGGATTTTGCCCCCAAAGCAGAGACGTTTGGTAATGCCTGCACACATTTTTGGATGTTAGGACTGGGGAGGGAGGTTTGCCACTGGTATCTAGTGCGTGGAGGGCAGCGATGCTGATAAGCACCCGAAATGCCCAGGGCAGCCCGAGGAAAGAGTTATCCAGTCATAAATGAAAACAGCGCCAAGGCTGAGAAACCCGAGTTTAAACCCATGGAGGAAATGGTCTGGACTGTTTATTGCTGGTAAACACCAAGTTGAAAGCCAAACTGGGACTCCGTGATTTTAACAGAGTGTGCAAGCTGTGTTCCCTGCAATCAGTTGAAATCGAAAGAAAGATTAACTTAGACTCTCCGTTTTATGCTGCTGCAATTGTGTTTATAATTTAAACTTTTTAATTGTATATTTTAATTTATGGCCTTGCATCACCATTTATTCGTTATGCAGTCATTAAAATAATTACGAGCAATTATTAGGTGCCAGGGTCTGGATATATAGCCTTAAAAATGGCATACCTGCTGCACCTTAGTGGAACTTTCATTTAATTTCTTATTAATAAATGTAATATGCACATATATACAAATATAGGGTTTAGAATATGAAAAGTTCAAGGCCAAGAATCTTGAGAAGTTTGTTAGCAATATGGTGAATACTTGACTCTACCCCACCGTACCTTCTCTCTGTACCCCCCAACCCCACACTTTTTTGAAATCCCCCAGGGCAGCTCCCTCTGAGTTTCTTGCTGACTTCCCAAAGTGGAAACACTTACTGTGGCAGAGATGGTATCAGAGTGCTCCACCATGGTCTTCAGCCCCCTTGTAGTCTGGGTTAATTTTTCACTTCCTCATAACCTAAGTGATTATTCCTACTCATAACCAAGAAGTTTATATGAAGCTCAGAATATTTTCTTTTTTCACGTAATCACGTACCTGCTCTGAGTTTAAGTCTGTGCTAAGTAGTAGGACGTAAGAATGAGAAGGTTCTTTTTTAAGAAGCGTGATCTTTTGTGGGACTGCAGCACACGATTACAGAAGGATTATAGAAGAAGACACCGCAAGTCCCTGATTTCAGTCTGTGCTACAAAGCATCAATAATAAAAACAGCTTGGTATTGGCAGAAAAACAGACAAACAGACCAATGGAACAGAATTAAAAACCCAGAAATAAACTCAAATATATGGACAGATAACTTTTTACAAAGGAGCGAAAAATATACAATGGGGAAAAGACAGCCTCTTGGTAAATGGTGCTGGGAAAATGCGAAAACCACATGCAAAAGAATGAGTCTGAACTGTGAACTGTCACCAGATGCCAAAATGAACTCAAAATGGATCAAAGACCACCTCACACCTGTGAGAATGGCCATTATCAACAAGACAAGGAATAACAAGTGCTGGAGAGGCTGTGGACAGAAAGGGACTCTGGTACACTGCTGGTGGGAGTGCACACTGGTACAACCACTGTGGAGGGCAGTGTGGGGGTTCGTCAGAAAACTAAGAACAGAGCTACTATATGACCTGGCAGTCCTCATTCTGAGTATCTACCCAAAAAACTTGAAAACCTTAGTCCGCAAAGATATCTGTACCCCAGTGTTCATCTCAGCACTGTTCACAGTGGCCAAGTCATGGCAACAGCCAAGTGTCCTCTATAGACAACTAGATAAAGAAGCTGTGGTACATATACACAATGGAGTATTACTCAGCTATAAGAAAAGATGAAATAGGGCCATTTATGGCAATAGGGATGGATCCTGAGATCATCATGCTAAGTGAAATAAGCCAGACATGAAATTGAAAGCAACAAAGAAACAAAACTTATGGACTCGATCGGTAGTTTAGTAGTTACTCGAGGGTAAGCAGGGAGGGCGCGGGGGAGGGCGTGGGGGAGAAGGTTCAGGAACACAAATATGTAGTGATAGAGAACTGACTCTGGGTGATGAACACATAACACATAGACGATGTGTATTGTAGAATTGTACACCTGGAACTATGTGATTTTTACTAATCCGTGTCACCCCAGTAAATTTAGCAGTGAATAAAAAAGACATCACAGAACATTTATTCAATAAATACTTGTTCTTTTTAAAAGTTGTTTAGGACATAGTATAAAACAGTCATTTAATAGTAAATATTTGCCACTGCAGGTACATATAAGTGATTTCAAGCTTTGAGGTCTCCTTTATCTGGGGATCTAGTTTCCTTCCCTGTTTCCTCTGCAGAATAGTTTTCCTAATTTTACAAACGAGAACACCCCTCCATCCACTGACCTAAGTTAAATGCTTTAGGCCAATAAGGTTGGACGGGCCCTTAAAGATTGCCGGGATCCACCCCCTCATCCTCCATTAGGGAAGCCGCGGTCTAAGACAGGAAGGAATGAGCTCAAGGCCTCACAGCGGTTGAGTTCAGTGGTTCTCACGTTCGGCTGCTCATTAGAAACCACTGGCAAGTTTTTGTTTGTTTGTTTGTTTGTTAAATCCACAAAGTTTTTAAGTAGCAGCCAGATTACTTAAATCAGAATTTGGGGATGGGACACAGTAGCGTGTCTTTTTATAAAGCTCCCCAGGAGATTCTGAAGTATAGGAGAAGTTGAGAGCCACTGCTTTAGTTGATGGTCAAGACTGGAGGTGGGTGCCACTTCCAGTGTATGGCATATGTGGCTTCTCAGGGTCCCCTTTGCCAGCCTGTATGGTCACCAAATTTTTTCTAACTCATTTTTTCTCTAGATGTGCTGGTTCTGTGGGTAGATAGAGTAGGAGAAGGAAGTTGGCTTTATCTACCACATAGGCTTTTATTAGCTTCAAATCTGTGTGTTGGGAGTTGTCATTTAAAGATGTTTTTGTGTTTATATTTTCTTGATGTAGTACCATGTAACGTGGACACAAATTGAGGGTAAGGGAGAAGTTATGAAAAAATTAGATACTCCATTGAACTAGTATTTTTGAGTACCTACTAAGTACCATAGAATCACAGACCCACAGAGTTCAGAGCAGTCTGTACCCTGTGCTGTCCAGTGGAAGATGGTGCTACAATGGAGTGTTCTCTGTCTGTATTACCCAGTGTGGTCGTCACTAACTACATGTGGCCCTCGAAATGTGACTGAGAAACTGAAGGTTTGATTGTATTTAACGTCACTGAATTTAATTTAAATAGCCACCTGTGCTACCCTGTTGGAGAGTGCAAGTATAGACCAGTCCCCTACCTTGTTCCTCCCTTTGTATTCTCAAGTGTAGTTTAGTCCTGTGTTCTAGATGGGGACCAAGTGAAGAACCCCACCTGTTCTGGTCAAGGGGAAGCCAATTCATTTTGCAATGAGTGTTAACAGTCAACCTTTTATTCACCTCCAAAGGCCCAGTTATCCTAGAGTGCAGTTTTTTTTTGTGCCAGAAAGTTCATGGTCCCTGATCACACCATATAAACACTTAGATTTCAAATGAAACCATATTAGCTGTAAATGTTTTTGATGTTAGCAGCAGTGTTAGACTCAGATTCCTGTTAAAAAGGGGGGAAAACCCTCCCTGTTCAACGGGGGGTGGGGGGAGGACCCTGTTCAGAAATCTCTGTTCCCTCCTTGCCTCCTGATACACACACCGCCCGCTCCCCCCCCACCCTCCGAAATCCGTCGCTTTGAATGCTGACCTTGCAGCTCTCCCTCTTTTCTGCTGCTCTGGGCATTTTCATTCCTTATCAGTTTTACTGTAACCAACACTGCTCGCTTATTTGTGGCCCGCGTTTTTGCAAAACTGCACATGCGTTTGCCCCTGCATGCTTGCGGGAGAGCCTTTCCGGGGGAGATTCATCTGAGACAAGATGGAATGCCAGCATTTCTGCTGCGGGGTTCAAAGACACTGGGCTCAGATCCGGATTTGTAATCTGAAAACTGAGGGCTTGGCGAGGTGGGCTCTGCAGTTTTTGCAATGGGCGGTTCCCTGTGCTGCTCACCAAGGCGTAGGGAAGAGCCCCTTGGGAGATGCAGAGGGATGGTTTCCCCCAGCGGGAGGGGACGTGCTCATCGGGTGGGACTTCTCCACTGGGAAGTCTTCAGAATGGCGCAGGTAGCGGGTCGGGTTGTAGTCACACAGTGATGCCACCAACTTCATGCAGGAGGTGAAGGGGCCATGCACTCCAGACTTTAGAGGTAAAAATCAACCTCAACCCTCCATGTCCCCTTGTTTCCCACCTTTTGGAATTTTTGCCTGTGTCGTGTTCATGATAGTTGTTTCTTGGCCTCCTTTTATGTGGTAAGTTTGATATAGTTAAGAGAGCTTTTCACAGACAGAAGAGAGTCTTGTTTAATATATATAAAAAAAAAGGAAAACACACAAAAACAGTATCAGGAAACCGTACAAAAACCTCACGAACATAGACAACCATTGATATTTTGTGGGGCTGTTACTCCAGACGGACTTTAATAGACAGTTGTAAATAAACAGAATCCTGTAACACACTTCACTCTGTAACGGGCCTTGTCTTAGATTCAGCAGAATGCGATGGGTCGCTACTTTACTGTGAATATAGGCCTGTGTCATGTTTTACTTTCGTATTTACAGCTTCAGTGAGTTGATACCTTTGCTAATTTGTAAGATCGCCTCCTGAGGCCCAGGAAGAATGTAGTATATCCATGAAAGATTCTGACTAGATGTAGCCAGCTGCCTTCCGGAGAGGGGAACCCAGTTGAACCCCACAGCCCCGCACCTGTTTGCACGCACCCTTCCTGGTGAGGGTCCCATCAGTTTCTATACCTGTGCTTACCTGATGGGTAATGTTAGTGCCAATAACCTTTATTTACATTGTTTTGTTTAATGCTCACGTTGAATAGTTTCTCATACCTTGCTCATCTGTAGCTCTTTGGGAGTTGTGTTTTATGCACAATTTTTTTTAGTTGGGATGTTGGTTTTCTCTTTAATTTCTTAAAACATTTTGGATATTAAGATAATTCTGTCACGTAAGGCAGAATTACTGTCCCTGTCCTCCATTTTACTCTGCATATGGTGTGTTTTATGATGGCTTTAATGTTCTATAATATATTATAGTCAAATTCATGAATATTTTTCAACATTGTTCTGGCTTTTGCATCATCCTTTAAAAGTAATTCATTCTAAAACTTTCACAAACATTTGCCCACATTTTCTTAATGGTTTTGTTTTTCTTTTTGGTTTTAATTTTCACATTGGTTCCATCTAAAATTTATTTTGGCATAAGTATGAGAAAGGAACACTGGCCTTCAATTTTTTTAATAAATGGTTGCTGGCTTATCTACCACTACTATTTGAAGAGTAATTTGACCATTTATCTGAAATTTTAATGTTACCATGAACAAAGTTTTTTCTATGTGCTTGTATTTATTTCTGGATCTGCTATTACATTTCATTTATGTGCCTATTTTAGCACTCTTTCCATAGTACTTTAGTTACTGCCTTTAATAATAATAATATATGTTAAGATCTGATAGTATGAGTTCCTCTAAGAGTAGGATGGTAGGGGATGTTTTTATATTCTTTTTAAATTTAACTCATTCTCAGAAAAATTAAGGCTATGTCCACAGAACTTCATGAAAGCTTTCTATAGAACAGTGATTCTTAAAATAATTAATCCATATGCCACCTGTGTCAGAACTACTTGGGGATTGTTCTTTTTAATTCAGGTTCCTGGACCCCACCCAGAGCTCCTAAACCTAAGTTGTATTTGGGAGACTGGGTTTTTACAAGCTCTCCCACGATTCTTAAGAAACTTAATACTCATAAAACATGATAAGCAGCAGCCAAGTTCCTCCTGTTTAAATGTTTAAAAACCACCACCACCATCTTTGTATTAATTATATGTATATGTTTGTACATATGTAATCAGAGTTATAAATATATTGCTGACAATAAACTTTTGTATCCAAGTGCTTTGCCAAGAATACTAGGATAACAACCCTTGCATCTGAGATTAGACCTTAAGATGTGTAGTCATACTCTCTGATGGTGCGCGCACACACACGCACATATACAGAGGGGGTGGGGGTGGGGGAGAGAATCCAAGCTTATATACTTCAGGTCAAAGTAAAATTGTTGCCCTAGAGTAGCTTGCAATTAGGTTGTGGAAAATATATGCACATCTTGAGGGTACTTATGGAGGGCAGCTAGTTAGTGTGTTGGTTGATGGGAAAGATAGTAAAGAAACACCAGCATGAAATGGACCAAATCAAAGGTTTCCTCACTAGGACAAAGAACAGTATTTTTATTGCAACTAGAATTAAAGACTCGGTAAGTATGTTTTCACTGAGAAGCAGCCAAATGTTTTATTAATTCCAGTTGTGCTTCCAGAATTCCTTGGTGATTCATTCTTCACTTTGATACACTGGGATTGTGTTATCAGGAACGTTTCCACCTGGGCTGGTGTCTTATGGCACAGCTATCATGGTCAGTTATCCTTTTTGTAAAACATGTTATTTATCTTCATCACCTGTGATCGTGTGAGGATAGTGATTCTAGCCAAGAAGACAGATAATGAATACAGACTAAATGTTTCATAATGGCCTTTTTGTGTCTGTTACTTGCATTTAGATTCGGGAATACCCCATTGATGTCCAAAGCAACCAGCTGCCCTTCTTGCGGAATCCAGATATCTTGGTAGGAGAAAACGACCTAACTGCCCTTAGCTATCTCCATGAGCCTGCAGTTTTGCATAATTTGAAGGTCCGTTTCCTAGAGTCGAACCACATCTACACTTACTGTGGTAAGTGGCTGGGGGCGGGGTGTGTGTGTGTGTGTGTGTGTGTGTTGGCTGTATGTGTTTGAAAGTGCTTACAGTCTTTAGATTTTATGTGTGAAACTCCAGTGGTTAAGACTCCTACTTTCACTCTCATCTGAGACCCTTGAAAGGTTTGCATAAATTGCAGACGCGGCTTCATCAGGCTGCCCTACATCTCTGTGGGACGATTGGTGTTAATCACAGCTCAACCAGGGACAAGTGGCTTCAGCCAAGACAAGAGTCCTAGGAGGGTGGCGTCCTATCTCTGGCGTCTGCTGTCACCACCAAGCACACTCCTGTGTGTGGGTACCTGGCTTACTCTAGTTTTCTGCTGGAGGAAGGGCTGCCTTTCTCTCTGACCCTCTCATCAAGTGGAGCACAATGAACACTTCTCAGATTCGTGAGCAGAAGCCCTGACGAATGCTATAAACTAAACATACTGAAGTTCTCTTATATTTGTTTTTCTTGGAATTTCTCCATTTCCCACATTCCAAATTTGGGTTTCTCTCTCTCTCTCTATCTCTCTCTCTCTTTTTTTTTTTTTGAGAGAGTTGTTAATTGGGGTGGTGAAAACAAAAACCCTGTGAACTGCTGTTGGAGGGGCAAACACTTTAGGGTCTGCTGGAGGAGGCGGGCTGACAAGCCCCCTCGCCTGTCTCTTTCCTGCCAGGTTTTAGGGGCCGTTGTTAACAGCATGTTGATTTCGGCGCTTGAGAGGTAATTTTGCAAAAGTTCCTTCAGCCCACCTGCTAGTGGGAGTTACAGTTGAAAGAAACGATCAGTTACCAGAGCCTTTAATAAGTTTTTTTTTCCCCCAACAAGATTTTTAAAAAATCTCCTAACAGGATAAATGACCATCAGCTTCACTTTTTAAGAGCATCCCCTCTGAGAGGTCCTGGTGTGGGTATATACAGGGCCCAGCAGAAGTAAAGCCAGACTCGTTACTATTTTATCACAAAATTATGACCGTACATGCTTACGACTTTGCAATAAAAGATTTGGTGTAAATTATCAGCTCAAGCACACTATGTGGAATTTTAGGCAAATATTCAAATTCTCGTCCATCTCCCGAGAGACAGTCACGTGCGTGGGATGGTGTCGGACCCTGTGTTTGTCTGAACAGCACAGAATTCTCCGTCTTTAAGAAGCACTCATTTCTTCTCGGGAGGGGGCTGAGGCATTTTAGGAAAATAGTCACCTCAGAGTATAATATCAAAGTTGGAATTAGGTTTTTATAAATTCTAAGGATCAGCAGAGTGCGTGAGGCTGTTTTTCAGAGAATTCTTCAAGTTGTTAGCTGTTTTAGGTAGTGTTTATCAGAGTTCTGGACCTTATTTTCCAGTCCAGGTTGTCTTTTAAGGCAGACTTCCATCTGAAGAGTCCTTGCTGGTAGGGAGTCTTTTCCCACCCCTAGCCCTTTACTCAGAATTGTCTGGTCTGGTTTATTACATTTTCTTGCGTGACCTCTCTGTCATGATCTCTCTCTGTCTCTCTGTGTTATATTTTTTCCCTTTTAAATAATTTTTACCTTTTAAAGTGATTTTGGTTTACTGCAATGCTGAGTGGAAAGTGCAGAGATTTCCCATGTACTCCCTTTCCTCATGCACAGCCTCATCCACTATTAACATTCTGCTCAAGAGTGGTACATTTGTTACAGTTGATGAAGCCACAATGATACATCATTATCACCCAAAGGCCACACTTTATATTCGGGTTCACTCCTGGTGGTGTACATTTCATTGCTGAGCAAATGTATGATGGCATGTATCCCCTGTTATGGTATCATAATGGTAGTTTCATGGCCCTAAAACTCATTTGTGCTTTGCCTGTTCCTCCTCCTCTCTCCAGTAACCCCTGGCAACCACTGACCTTTTATGGTGTTTCAGTAAATTTTGCCTTTTACAGAATGTCATGGAGTTGGATCATACAATGTGTAGTGTTTTCACATTGGCTTCTTTGCTTAGTAACAGGCATTTAAGTTCCCTCCACGTCATTTCCTATTTTGATAGCTCATTTCTTTTTAGTGCTAAAAAAATATTCCATTGTCTGCACGTAACACAATTTACTTACCTGTCCACCTACTGAAGGACATCTTAGTTGCTTCTAAATTTTGGCAATTATGAATAAAGCTGCTGTAAGCATCCATGTGCAGGTTTTTGTATGACTATAAGTTTTGAACTCCTTTGGATAAATACCACGGATGTGAATGCTGGACCGCAGAGCATGGGTTACGTCTAGTTTTGTAAGAAACTGCCGAGGTGGCTGTACTACTCCGCATTCCTAGCAGCAGTGCATGGGTGTTCCTGTTGCTTCACGGCCTCACCAGCTTTTGATGTTCTCAGTGGTCTGAATTTTGGCTGTTAAAATAGGTGTGTAGTGACCTATATTAGGGTTTTAATGAGCATTTCCCTCATGATACATGCTGAGGAGTGTCTTTTCAGATGCTCATTTGCTATCGGTGTATCTTCTTGGGTGATGTGTCTGTTTAGGTCTTTTGCTCACTTTTTAATTGGGCACTTCATTTCTTTATTGCTGAGTTTTGAGTTCATTGTGTGTTTTGGATAATCGTCCTTTATCAGATAGGAGTTTTGCAAATATTTCTCCCAGTCTGTTTTATCTTCTCATTCTCCTGACTTGTATTTCTCTTCAAACATCAGAAGGTAACACAATGTAAGAGTTTTCCTATCTTGGCAGTACCTTCCCATTCTTGTCTCCTCTTCCCCGAATGACTGGAAAAGCTCATATTTGAAGCCCAGTCAGTGGTTTTCTTGACATTCAGAATGTGCTCTTAAGTGAAAGAAAAGTTATGGATTTCTGTCTTATCTTGAAGATTGAATTTGTATTTTTTTCTCCTCTTATATTCTCAAATATCGGTTTACTTCACCCTTCTGTAAAAGGAGATAGGAAAGGTTAGAGGATTTACTGATTCCTTAATCAACATGTATTTATTGAGTCCATTACTGCAGTGCAATGTGAAATGAAAGATAATATATGATACAATGTGATGTGAGATTAAAAGAAAAGGCCAAGACTCAGTGCTTACTATGTAAAGTGCTGGTCTAAGTGTTCTTTCTCTATATTAATCCTTTTATCCTCAGGATAACCCAGGTAAATGCAATTAATTATTATCTCCATTTTACAGGCCAGGAAATGGAAGCACTCAGACGTTAAGTAGTTTTCCTAAGTCACCCAGTTAGTCTTTGACTGGGCCAGGATTTGACCTTAAGACAGGGAGTCAATACTCCCTGTCATCAAGTTGTTTGTATGCTTGGATACCTGAACAGGAATGAAAAATTAATAGTCCCTTTACTGGATTTTAATGCCAAGATGGCTTTTTAAGCTTAACACCTTTTGGCTGAATTAGGCAACCTCTTCTCTCTGATTCTGCAACACTTTGCACATAGGTGTTTTATGAATTCAGTTTGTTGAGCATCTGAGTATTTATTTCATGCTCTCGGGCAGGCCTGTCCAACCTGTGGCCCAGGATGGCTTTGAATGTGACCCAACACAAATTCTTGAAACACTCAGATTTTTTTGCCAGGTTGTTTTGTTTTGTTTTGTTTTTTAGCTCATCAGCTGTCTTTAGTGTTAGTGTATTATATGTGTGGCCCAAGGCAATTCTTCTTCCAATGTGGCCCAGGGAAGACAAAAGGTTGGACACCGCTGCTTTAGAGTATTTGGAGGCATGACCTTTCATTGTTTTCACCACCAAGGCTTAGCACAGTGCTGATAAACATGCGACTGTGTATTGATTTAGTAGAACGATTGGTTAGGACTCATTCTGATACCCTGTCGTTCTTTAGTTTTGATGTATTTGAACAGGGCTTTTAAAAGCTAGCTGCAGATGGCCATTGTGCTGCTAGAATCTGACTGCATTGTCTGTTCGCAGGTATCGTGCTTGTTGCCATTAACCCTTATGAACAGTTGCCCATCTATGGACAAGATGTCATCTATGCCTACAGCGGCCAGAACATGGGGGATATGGACCCCCACATCTTTGCTGTGGCAGAAGAAGCCTACAAGCAGATGGCCAGGTAAGGATCACCTCAGTAAGAAGTCTTCCTGGGAGGTCAGGGGCAGAAAGAAGAGTTTCTACTTTCCTTTTCTGCTTTTGCTGAATGGTGGTTCTAGAATTGGAGAAACATCTTTGAAACAAAACCAGCCCAGGTTCTATGGTATTTCTCACCACATTTCCTCATGTGTTCATCTTATTCTTGTGAACCTGAACCTAGGCTTGGAGGGCAGTGGCTCCTTAAACTTACTTCCTTGTGTGAGCAATGCAGTGAATGCGTAGAATGTCCTCTCTCTTTGACTTCCTCTTGGCCCTCTCGCCTCTCCTCCTAGTGTAATGAATCCATTTATAGCATCACCATTCATTTTACAGATCTCTCTGTAGGCTCCCTTTTGAAGGAATCAGGACTCTGACAAGTTCTTGAGATGCCAGGCATTTGGGGCTGAAATAGAAATTTCAAATTAATAGTCATGTATAGTGGTTTGGGATTTTTTGTCTGGAAGTGGAGCTCTGTTTAGGCACTTAAGTAGATCTCATTTTTGCTCTTCCCACCCCCCCACCCCCACCCCCTCTAGCTCTTAAGGATAGATACAGGTTATTTCTTTCCAAGATGGGCTAGGTAATTGCATTAGTCAGAGTTCTCAAGGGAAACAAAACCAGAGTGGGGGAGAGAAGGGAGAGAGAAAGATTGATTGATTGATTGATTGATTGATTAGAAAGGGGTGGAGGATTTTTATTTTAAGGAATTGGCTCAAGGCTGGCTGGCTGGAGACCCAGGGAGGAGTTGATGTTGCATTTTTGAGTCTGAAGGAAGTCTACTGACAGATTGCTGTCTTTGGGAGAGGTCAATTTTTTTTGTATGGCCTTCATCTGATGGAATGAGTCCCACCCACAGTCTGAAGGGTAATCTGTTTTACTCAGAGTCTACTGATTTAAATGTTAATCTCATCTGAAAAACGCCTTCAAAATGGTATCTCAACTAGTGTTTGATCAAATATCTGGGCACCATGGTGTAGCCAGAATGACACACAAAATTCACTGCAGTGTTGGTCTTTGAACGGTTCTGGCATAATGTAGGGAAAGACAGCTTTACTGGAGTTTCAGTGGAAATGCATATTATAGTTAACACTAAAATGCTGTATCCTTTCAACCAAACCTTTCCACCTCTAAAGTATATTTTTGTGGGGCTAGCAGCATACACAGGAAAGTTCTTGGATGGAGATTTGGGGGACTCCTTAGGCTTAATTTAGGAAGTGAGTGATTTCTGAGAGGAGAATCCCATTTAAAACAATCTGTTTACTTGTGGACTTGCAAGTATAATTTTCAGCCTCATGCAGGTTGCCATGAGGGAAGAATGTTTTATTGCTGACTGTGGAGATCAGTACATAAAAAGTCTGCTTCTTTATAGATACACAGTGACCATATTCAAAATAAACAGTGATTGGAGAACTAAGCAATTTAATAACTGGAATAATCTATTACCATTTTGTTTCTCCAAAATGGGGTAAGAAACCATGGAGCTAAAGTGGTTGCAACCTTTGACCTCTCCAATGCCATAAAAAGCACCACATACTATATTAATCTGCTATCAGGGCTTGACTAGGAGGCACTTAGCTTGGTGTCAACTATTGATGCACACCTTGTAACTGGAAGTGTGGTTCAAGGTCAGATCATGAGGAGAGAAGAATGAGTGTTAGTGTGTTGCAGCACACAGCCCCACTCATGTTCTACTGTTGGAGGTCAAGTGTATGGCACAGTGGAGGAAGACCTGTACAGGTTTGGACAGGCTTCTGTGCCTTGGGAGACTCCTTTAAGCTGAGTCTTCATTTCCTTCATGTGAATATGACTATCTCTCCTCCTCTAGGAGAAGGTGTCTTGATGGTTCTAAACCACAAGGTGAGCATGGCTTGGTTCTGATGACATCCTACCATGCTAAAGGTTCTGGCAGCCCTCTAAGACTTGTCCTTTCATGGGTGTCACTGATACTTGTTTTTCATCCCATTCTCCTCTCTTTGACAGTCGCACTTAGGTATATCAGAAGTTGCTATTCTGTACAAAAGACTGCTTGAGGCCGCCCCATAGCTTTAAGAACCTCCTGGCCCCCACTTTTATTCACATAGGTCTCCTTGCCTGGATACCTCCATTCTTCCCTTCCATGCCTGAAGGCGAGCCCATGGTTACTCTGCACCCATGTGAGGGAAGGGGATGTGGGCATCCAGGGTGGCGGTGATCCAATTCTACCTGCAGTAATAATGCATTTGACGATTAAGGGGTTTGAATGTTAAAGTTGGACCAGGAATAGCTTCCTTACGGGTTTTCTTTAAGGTTCATATTCATTTTATCTGCTGAGTCCCAGGGGGTAGCCACATAATTTTACTGAAATCCTTAAGCAGTTTTAGCTCACAAACGTGCATTAGAAGTTTAAGACCAACACATGTGGCCACAGGGGAGAACTATTTTTGAACATTCTGTTGTCAGCAGCTCAGGGTTTCTGTTATTGATCTGAGAGATGCATTAGAAACCATGGCAAGATCTTTGCTGTGTAGGGAAAGAGGAGACCCACTGATCAGATGCAGGGAATGTTTTTGTTGTATTTCCAATATGGGCCTTCTCTGTCAATTTTGAATGCTAGAACACATTCATCCAACAATATTTGCCGACTGTGTGTTGTGCTCTTCCTGACTCATCAGTAGTTGAAATAATTGTTATTCAGGTAGCCATGGCCTGGTACAGTCTGCTTTGAATCTGAGCTTCTGTACTAGATAGGGGAGATTAAAAGGGTGTGAGAAGCTATAGTTAATGACTTCCAGTCTCAGAAGACTATGACTCCATTGGCCTTGGACTCACAGTTCTTTCTCTTGATTTACTAGGGACTGAATTTTCTTTGTCGACGTGGCTCTCAGGGGGACTCTCCCTCTCTTGATGTTATAGGTGGGTGGGTGATGGGGACTCTCTCAGTTCTCAGGGGGATAGATACAGACCTTCATCCCCATCCTGAGAGTTCCTGCAGAGTCCTTCTGTGCTGGAGGGAAGGATGAGGAGCTGATAAGAGGATTTGCTCATTGTCCTATCCCTGTTGAATTCACCAAGTCTTAATTTGCGAGTAAATGGAGTGTCACAGTGAAGAAGCATGTTACAGTAGTATGTAACATCAAATTCATGACTTCTGCCCTTTGTATAAGAACCTGTAATTCCCTGTGAGAAAGGGGACAGACCTCTCTTGCTTATTTCTTTTTATCCTCCCTCCCTGTCTGAGATTCAAAATGCCCTCTCCCTTATTTTTACCTGTAGCAGCTCCGGGCTCAGCTCCTATATTAAGTCATATCAGTGAGCATTTGTGAAGTAGTATCAGTTATTTGATAGGCTCCTTACTGAATTAACATTGAGAAATATAAGATCTCTTCCCCTTCGTTAAGGAGCTCACAATCTGGAGAGAGAAGACATAAGTAAGCCAAAAAGACTAACTACAAGAAATGTAGGTAGAAGCCATGCATGGGGTCATTTGAATTGAGTTTGGAGATGTTACTGTCACAGATGGTCCAAGGAAACGGTAGGATTTCAGGTCACTGATGAATTGGTAAGACACACGGAGTGAGAAGACATCTAGGTGGGTGACATAGAGCGATTGTACCATTAGTCGTGGGGCATCAAAGGGCATGATCACAAAACCACAATAACATACAGTTTCATGTTCACCAGGATATCTGTTTATATCATAATTGAAAAGACATAAAAGGAAGCATTGGCAAGGATGCGGAGAAATTAGAATCCTCACACACTGCTACTGGGGATGGAAAATGAGGCAGCTGCTTTGTGAAATGGTCGGCAGGTCTTAAACATAGTTACCACCTGACCCAGCAGCTCCACTCTTAAATACGTACCCGAGAGAAAGAAGACGTGCGTTCGGGCAAGAACTGACACACAATGCTCGTGGCAGCGTTATTCACAATGGGCTAAAAGGGGAAAACAGACTGAATAGCATATTCGTTGGATGGGTCAGCAAAATGTGGTGTATTCACATGATTTGGCCACAAAAGGGAACGAAGTGCGGTACATGCTACCACATGGATGAACCTTGAAAACATGCTAACTGAAAGAAGCCAGACACAGAAGACCACATATTGTATGATTCCATGTATATGAAACGTCCAGAATATGCACACTGATGGAAACAGAAAGATTAGCATTTGCCTAGGGCTAGAGGTTTGAGGGGAACTGGGGAGGGACTGCTTATGGGCGTGGTTTTTTTTTGTGATGAAATGTCCTAAAACTGATTGTGGTGGTGTGTGCACAACTCCACAAATGTACTCATACCCTTGGAATTGTATACTGTAAGTGGGTGAATTGTGTGTTCTATGAATGATATCTCCAAAAAGCTATTATAAGCAAAAGGCGGGGGCAGGGTACAGCACCCAGGAAAGCTTAAGCTACATGGCGAGTGGGGTCTGCAGGAGCGTTGTGGACTGTGCTGTTAGAGACAGAGTGGACCAGACC
Source organism: Lyroderma lyra (assembly GCA_004026885.1). Lineage (NCBI taxonomy): Eukaryota > Metazoa > Chordata > Mammalia > Chiroptera > Megadermatidae > Lyroderma > Lyroderma lyra. Next base: position 20,838 of record PVJL010015750.1, read on the forward strand.
GGACCAGCCTGTGCAGCCTGGGGTGAAGCTGGGGAGATTAACAGAGGGTACAGAAATGGTCAAATGAATTTTGGAAACCCTGGATTCATCAGCTGAATGTCTTCCTTTAAGTTGGGGCTTCTCAGAGCAGTCAGGCTGCCTTGCATTCTGAGTCTCCAAGGTGGGGATGTGTTATGCTGGCTTTGCAAGTCATATTTACACAAAATTGTGTTCAGGGATTATCTCAAGGGACTAATGTTCTGTGCAACGCTCTGGAGACTGCTGGCCTACAACAATGGAGACATTTCAGAGCTTGTTAGATAAGGAGATAATATGATACAAGGGATATTCAAAGAACAGTTTTTCTCTGATGGGGCCTACTTCACAGTCTTTTCCTTCTCTGTATTCCTGTACCATTTATAAGGATGAGAACATCTCCTCATGAGAAGCTTCGATTCTTGTGGAAATAGCTTGTCTGTTGTAAATGACCTCTATATAATGAAAGAAAGAATTATCAGATATGAGACTGTGTCGCCCAGTGTGATGTTCCATTTCCTGTATCAAGGGCGCTTGACCCTAGGGCATGTGCTTGGTGTTCAAGGAAGAATAGGGAGACTCAGCGTATTAATGCATTTAGGTCTCACAACTGCCAAGTGAGATTCATTATCCTCACCAGATGAGGGAGGATAGAGACTCACGGATTGAATAATTCCCCAAGGTCATGAAGATGGTACTGTATTTTGCTGTGTAAAATGTACTTCTGTGTATAATGCACACCCACATTTTTGGCCCAAACTCTCAAGGGAAAAAATCTTTTTGTTTTAATTTTTTAATTCAAAATTTTATTCACTTATACTTAGGTACTTGTTTTTTGTATTATAAAGGAATTTATCATTATTTTTTAACATAATTTGTACATGGAATATAAAACTGAAAGCAACAAAGAAACAAAAACTCATGGACACAGTCAATAGTTTAGGGGTTACCTGAGGGTGAGTGGGGAAGGGGACGGGGAGGAGGAGTCAAATACGTGGTGATGGAAGGAGACCTGACTCTGGGTGGTGAGCACACAATGCAGCACACAGACGATGCGCTGTAGCATTGTGCACCTGGGGCCTATGTAATTTTTACTAACCAATGTCACCCCAGTAACCTTAAAAATTAAAAATCCTGATTGTGCTGTTTCAGGGTATTATTTTGCATATGGATATCATGATTGATTTCCAGAATTACACTTTTAACTCATAAGCATAAATAAAAGAACTAAAAGCATTTGTATAAATAATGGAATTAGTACTACCCATGCATAATGCACATCTTTATTTTCCCCTCACAAATTTGGGCAAAAAAAAAAAAAAGTACATTACTCATGGCAAAATAGGGGTAAATGGGAGAAGCTGTACGAGTCTCAGTGTTTGCTAGGAGCCATACTTGCTCCTGCAGTGGTGCCTGCCGACTGGGCCAGATGCCTTCCCAGAGCAGAGCAGACTCGGGTTCTCAGGCACCATGAGGGCCCAAGGAGAGACCTTGCCCCTTAATGGTTCAAAGTGTCTAAGGTTCTATGGGACACGAGCGTTTCGGTGCATTTTCTAGCTTTGCTGGTGGGAGTGGGTTATCTTACTGGGTTGATCAGTTCCGATCCCTTTTGTGAGCTCTTGGTTTTTTACTGAAAGAGAGTAGGGATGCTGCAAAGCAAATTTACCTGCTCAGGTAGTGAAGGTATTTGAATACACACATTTCCATCTGGCTCTGCTATGCTACCAGGCTGTGACTCATAGTGAGACATGGGGCTGTGATCGCCTGGGGTCGGGGACGGGGAGTGCAGCAAAGCACACCTGTGGCACAGGGCCGGAGGGCGACAAGCAGACCGTTGGGGTGGGAGTGCCCCTGGAGGTGGGGAGGAGGTCTGTGAGAGAGAAGGCCTGTGCTCACTTGGGTGAGGGGGCACTAACTCCTCATCGCTGGTTGGGTCCTCAGAAAGGGCATCTGGCTCGATTTGCGTCTGCACGAGCGTGAAGAGTTTGGAGGGAATTTGAAGGCCTTCAGAGGGGAGCGGTATAGAGAGTATCTAGTGAAAAAAGGCCCCCCTCAAAAAAAAAAACAAAAAAAACAGAAGCACTTTGGCAAACAGGAATAGAGTTACAGTATGAGTGCAAGTGAGGGGGCAGCCTCTGTTGCCAGTGACAACCGAACGTGAGCACGTTGGCTCCTCTCAGGCAACGAGACAGGTTCCTGACTGTGGAAACAGGTTGTAGAGGAAATGAGGAGACTGCACTTTCCGTCTTTGGAGGTTTAGAAAAAAGGGACAACTTCATCCTCCTAGCCCTGGGCTGGAATACTCTG
>PVJL010015751.1:0-23150 GCA_004026885.1 Lyroderma lyra
GACGCGTCTCTTTCCCTCCATCGTGAAGCGACAGCTAGTGAGAAAGTATGAGATGGAGGCATGTGTCGTGTTTTCAGCACGTTTTCCCCTTACGAACACAGCAGCATGCGTGTTTAATAAGGTCACCCTTGTCTGAGATACCGAGGGTGGCCAGGTCGCATGCATATAATATGCGGAATAACCAGAGACAGGACACAGGCCCCATTAGGAAACCATGTGACACTGGTGCTTGCCGGTACTCGCCTGAGTGTGGACTTGAACCCTCAGGGCTAGCTTACTGGCCCGGTCACTGGACTCTCTGGGAAGCAGGCCGCGAACAGCCGGCAGAGCCTCGGCAGCAGGCCTGGGGCTTGAGCGCCTGTTGGCGGGGCCCCTGCCGCGTGCACGGGCCTGCCCAGGCCGCTTACGGTAGCCCTTCCGAGGGTCAGAGCGCTTGTTGCCTAGGTGAGTAGCACGTTTGCTCTCGTTACACGTGCGTATGAACGGTTCAGTTTATTCTGTGGGCTCTGCTATTAATTTTTACCCCCCTGACTAAGGAATTGGGACTCACCGGCGTGGCCATGCTTCTGGATAGTTCGCTGTGTTTCCCTGTGCTCTCGTGTGGTGTACTTTCGTTTCACGCGACCTGGTCTTGTTGACGGCGTCCTGTAGTGTGGAATGGTTGCTGGAATGTATGGCTGAGGTCTGGCACTGTCGTCACTGACTGATCCCCGGTGATGGGTGCACGTGGGCGGTCCCGGGCGCTCGGGGAGCGGCCTGTGTCCCTTGGGTCTGCCCAGCTGAATGCCAGAGGTGCGCTTTCGATCCTGAGAACCCACGTTCTCCGGGGCAACTGCGTGTCTTTTCTATAGTAAAGGGTCACTGCGAAAGACACCTCCTTCTGTTCACCCCGGGGCCCCATCAGCCCCTTGCCACCACCAATTATTTATATAAACTAATACCGGATGTCAGCCGCAAGTGAAAAATTAAAGAGGGGAAAGGGGATACAAGGTGCAGATCGCCGGGTGTGGGACGCAGCAGTCTTCCGCAGGAGGAGACAGAGAACTCCTCCTGGAGGAGATGATTCTTGAAGGATGGTAAGAAGTCTTTTCTTCCACTTAGTTCAGTTTAAGTGTGTGCAGAACAGCAGTAGGAGATAGGGCTGAACAGTTACTTTGGGGTCAGCTCATGGAGGACCTTCAGTACTGGATTTGATTAGTTGGGCAAAGTCAAGGTCAATGAAGGGTCTTTTATGGTTGAATGGGGAACACATCTGAGACCACTGTCAGTAATTGCCCAGTAATGTCCTGGTAGAGCCACATCAAGGGTTGAGGCCAACAGGCTCCTAGTTCTCTAACGCGTTTACTGCGTGCTCCAATGTTTTCATTTAGTTTTGGATATTACCACCTGTATTTGTGTGTCCCGGCATAATGTCAATGTCGCTCTGAAGTGGTTTCCGAAATTTGAACACTAAGGTGCTTTCCAGTGTGTTAGGAGAGTCCACTGTTGAAGTCTCTAGTGGCGATTTTAGTGCCGACCAGAACTGATAGGTTCTGTATTGCTCTCTCCAAGATATTTTGCTTTAAATTTCATTAATTGTCTTTGCAAATGAAATGTTTCCCTTGAGTGACATTTTTATGTTAAAATTATATTGTATTTGATTTCAAAAGCAACCTAATTAAGGTGGACATCCTGCGTGAGATTTAAGCCTCCTCTCCCAATGGAATCTTGAAACAGTTAGAAAAGTAATGAATTGCATCTTATATAATCTTTATTGCGACTTTAAAAATGAGTAATATATTCAGTTTGGGTTGAAATGACATATCTCCAAGGATCAATTTGTTTCCACAAATTAGATTGGTTCTTCACATACAAGATTATTAAGCATGAAGGAGGAAGTTATTGGACATTGTATGTCCTGTAGGAATAGGGTTTTGTTTTTTTTTTTTTAGAACTGAGTTCGATTCACTGATTGAAGACAAAGATAGTTACTAATGAAAGCAAGAAAAATGCTCCTTTTTTTCTTAGCAATTTCTTGGTCTTTAGCTCCTTTTTCTTGTTGGTGGTGGTTGTAAGTCAGGTGAAACTTAAAACTTGACCCTGCTTGACTCAGGGACTCTTAAAATTACTTAGCTTAGTGGCGTGATTATGCGGTCACTTTTAGTAAAAACTCATGTACAGTCATAGTCACACCGATGACTAATAGAGTAGGGACAAATGGTTTTGTTTTTGTTTGGTTTGGCTTTGAGATGGAGAAGGCAGAACTGCCACCTTTACATTTTCAATCATCTCTTCTCCATCCTAAAGCATCAAGTTTGCAAAATGCCAGGGAGCTTGTCTACCATGAGTTTGCACTAACTAAAGTATGCACAATGCTATGCTGTTTTTCCAAAGGTTGAAGTCACTGAGTTGGTTAATTTGGAATGGATCTAATACATTTTTTGGCCTCTTATCCTGATTAGAGCCAAGATAAATATATAAATATTACAGAATGTTAGAGCAGGAAGTCACATGCAGACCTGCACGAACTAACTCCTAAAAGTCTTCTCTGTAGAACCAGGGAACTTCTTTCTTAGAAGTTTCCAGCAAACTTCATGTGTCTTAACTGGTATATTTCACCTATGTTCTAGTTTGGGACAGTTCCAGTTTATGCCTCATGTTTTGGTGTAATTATTAACGACACCCCCTTTTCTCTCCTATATGTGTCCTAGGTAATTACATAGATTATTATACAAGGTGGCCCCAAGGTAGGTATACAGTATAGTTTATTTGCATTTTATTACATTGTGTGTGTGTGCCCATATCATCTGTTGTGATGAATTTCATTGAGTCAACTGTATACCTACTTTTGGGGTACTCTGTATATATGGTACACTTGCCTACTTATGGCACTGAATTAGGTCATAATCTTCCCCCTAAAAATAACTTCCCCCTAAAAGTAACGGTTGGTAGTCAATGGTATTACACTAATTATCTTAGGCCTAATTCACATGACCTATTCTGAGTGCAGATGTGGACTTATTTTCTTCCAAAGCACAAGGGCTCAATGAGAAAAGTGTGGGTAAGTGAGTAAAAATTAGGGTATTTACTGACAGCACAATTAATGGTTAATGTGCAGGAAATCATCATATCCACAGTGCCCGCCCTTGGTCTCTTCAAATGCCCTAATGTTGGTTTCATCTCCTGTCATTCTAATCCCAAAGCCCGACATAGAGACATATTTTCCTCACTCAGTGTCATTTGTCTCCCTGCTTGAAAGCAGTTATTGCAGAAACAAACTCTTTAATTGGGGACAGGTGGAAATACTGGAAAATTTAGTTAGAGTAAAGTGATCTTGCCTAAGTACAAAGACCAAGACAGAATTTCTAATAAAATGTGCTCTCTCCATCTATTCATCTAATGTTCATTCTGCCTTTTTATTATGCTGTTGAGTGGACCTTGGGCGGACCATTCACCTGTACCTGAGGTAAATGCATCACCTCTTGATAGAGCTCTGACTATCAGAGGGACCTTCTTTAAATTGGCCTGAAATCTCCTTCTAGGTTAACCTGATGTTTTCATCTTCATTCTGGCCCTTTGTGTCCTACAGACAAACTAATTCCTTGTTTCTTTAAAAATTCCTCAAGTGACCCAATTTTCAATCCTCTCACCATCTTGGTCACTTTTTTAAATGTGTTCCAACTGGCCTGGAGACTCCTGTCATGTAATACCCAAAGGGAACTAAACGTATTGAGCATTTTCTGGATACTGTCTGATGACTCATTCTGACTGTATGCTTTTCCTAAAGCAACCAAGAAGAAATCAGTTATTTGGCAACCACCACATGCTTTTGTCTCACAGTGGAGTTCCCTCCTGACTAAAAGTCTAAAAATGGTTTACACATGTTATCTCAAAAGTGAGGTTTTCTCTGTCCTGTACCAGTGAATTTGGGTTTTAGATGCGGGTACAGGAATTTACCTGAGATTCGGTTTATCATTGTAGCCCAATAAGAACGTTCTTGATCCTGATTTTCTCATCCAGCGTACCTGCTATCCTTTCTCTCTGTCAGCTTAACACTTCATAACCATGCCACCCTCAGCCTTTGTTCAAGCATTTGGTGAAAGTGTAGGGAAACAATACTTGTGCTTTGACATGCCGTGTGATACATCGTACCATGTAATATTGACTCATTAGCATCTTTTACATAAAATCATTCAGACAGCTACAAATTCACCTCATTTCGTTAGCAAGTAGCACATACATTTCCATCCTGTGCTCAAAGATATCTGAGAGTTTGTCAGTTGTCTTGCTGAAGTACAGGTACACGGTCTGCAGAATTTCCTGCATCTATCCTTCTAGTGACCCTATGAAAGAGGCAAATAAGATTAGAAATGATTAAAAGATAAAGTCATTCTAATTCCTCCTGGATCATTAGACAGGCCTCAAAAAGCAGAGCTGTAAATGAAATCAAGGAAATTCAGTTTAGTTAAAATCAGATCGATATGACCATAGACTCTTAGCAGTCAAGCCTGTCTTCTAGAGCACAGTATTGAGGGTGCCACTAGCGTTCACAAAGGGTTCCTCTTTACTGGACCTCTCAGGGTCTAATGTCTCCCCTTATCCTAGTAGGAATGTCTTTGCTGATTTACCTTTTCTCTGATGGTCTTCTATAAGCCAAAGGAGTTAAGTGAAACAACACACGTGAGACCTTCCCAAAAGAACGTCTAATGAGTATAATTGTACAGAAATAAGCATGTTGATCTTCACTGTCTGGCTTCTCTGATATCGCAGCAAAACAGAAAGCACATGCAGTCCAGGAGCCTTAATAAAAACCTATGTTGTAGTAACGAGCCCATGTGCTTTCCCGTGTTTATCTCCCGTTTGTCATCACTCTTGTGAATAACCTCTTCTTGGGTAACAGAACAGCGCTTCGGCAATGACCCAGGGTATTCTGTAAAGACGTCATGGTTAATTTTAGAGAAATATTAGGTTTGTCACGTTTTCTGGCAGCAGACATTGTTGTTCACTAAATATTCTCTGTGGCTATGTGCTGGCCGGCAGATAACCTGGAGAAAACACCGCCCACCTAGTGCAGGCTAGCAGGAGATGGATTGCTCTCCCCAGCTACTTGTTCAGAGTATCTTCCTTCTTCTGTCTCTGACTCTCCCTTTGGAGATTTTTCTTTGTTCGTGTGAAATGCTGTTAGCTGTGGAAGTGGAGAGTGTATGGAAAATCTTTTGCTTTTCTATTGATTTCTCTCTTAATGTTGGCATTCATTCCCTTAGATTTAACTTCCCTTGATAAAATGTGAACCTCTCTGTGGGTATAGGTGGCCACGCAGAATGTGGATCGGGAAAAGCCATACACAGTGGCCTCTCCGTTAGCCAGCACCCATGGGGATGGGTAGATGTCTAATAAATGTACGTGGACTCTCCGTTAATCAGAACTCAAGCCACAGGCAAAATGCCAAGCAGGTGGCAAAAAAGTTTTGGTTGCTTGAGAGTGCCAATTGCTTGAGTTCAGTTAACGGGGAGTCCACTGTGTTTCAGTAGATGTGGAACACAGAATACATTAGGAGATCCCTGCCCGGACTCATAAGGCGTCCTGGACATATTTCGCTCGCAGAACACTCTAGAATAGTTCCTCTTAGGCTCCGAGATTTTTGAGGCAAGGGTTATAACACCAGAACTTACTAGAGTATATGTGCTGAGTAAATGTTTGTTGAGTAAGTGAAATCATTGAAGTTATTTGTAAAACACTCATTCATTGTATTCCCATCTTCCCAGCAGTGTTGGTAAAAGTCTCCAAATTCTTCTAGAACCTTCATACAGCCGGATCCTTCATTTACATGGCAGCAACTGACTCAGTACTTACAAAGCTCTACGTTAACTGTGGCACACTCACTGACTCTTTGGAGCTTATGTAAATTCAGGGTCCTTGTTTATTAGACACTGTTAAGAAGCCATTGGCATTGCTTCAAGGTAGTACTAATATTGTGCATCCCTCTGCTTTAGCTCTAGAGCAGGCCTGTCCAACCTGCGGCCCAGGACGGCTTTGAACGAGGCTCAACACAAATCTTAAGACATTATGAGATTTTGGGGGGACTTTTTTAGCCCATCAGCTACAGTTAGTGTGAGTGCATGTTATGTGCGGCCCAAGACAGTTCTTCCAGTGTGGCCCCAGGAAGCCACAAGATTGGACACTCCTAGAGAGTGAAGGACCCTGGCTGAGTACATCCTAGGTGCGTGACCTTGCCTAGTCCCTCATATGGCAGGGACAAGGACAGCTGTGTCCTTTCCCTTCTGTGTCCGCAGTGGGGAAGGAGGCAGTCCGACGTCCCGCTGCTGTGCGTGATGCAGTTCTGCTGCGTCGGCGCGGGCGCTGGGACGCTGGACAGCGCCTTCCCACGCTCCTAGCGATGGCAAGTTCCTCAGTGGAAGCAGGAGGACCGAGTCGATGGGGAAACCCTGGGGACTTTCAGTGACTTGTCTAGGATCACAACGTTTATAACAAAGCACATACTAAAACACCAGCCCCCTGACTTGAAACCATTGATCTTTGTGTTTCAATGCGAAGCGTATAAAGTGGATTTGCTCTGACTAGGGAAGACGAACTAAAGCCAAGGAGGTACCGAAAATGTATCCTTGTGTCATTAATACCAGTTTCATCATTTCAGTGGTGAAAAAGACAAAGTATGTTACACAAATTGTTAATTTACAGTTTTTCTGTCTTTTTTATTTAGTCCTTTAAACGGCCTGAGACACATAAAGGTGTCAGTAACTCTGAAACTCTGAAATGAGCCACAGTTGCTCAGATCTTTCAAACGTTTTAATACTAACATAATATCAGCTAACATGAACATGCTATGTGTCAGACACTAATCTTTGTACTGCTTGTATTCTAATGCATTTGATTTGCATTATAATTCTCTAATGCTAATTACATTACAATTCTATAATTCTAACATTGTAATGCTTGTTATTCCATTTAAAAATCAGGAAACTGAGGCTGAGAGTTAAAGTCATTTCCCAAAGGCACAGGAGTTTCATAACCAGTGTTCAAAGTTGAGTAGTTGAGTTCCAGTATCTGCCCTCTTAAGCACTACAATATATTATCATTATTGTTATTTTTATTATTAAACGTGTCGGGGTGACATTGGTTAGTAAAATTGTATACATTGCGTTGTATGCTCACTACCCAGAGTCATTTCTCTTTCAGTCACCACATATTTGACCCCCTCCTCCACCTTTTTATGCATCTTCCTTTTTATCCTCATCTTCTTTACAGATAAAGAAGATGAGGTGCAGAGATTACATTGCTCGGGTTCAGGAGTCAGTATTTGAACTCTGGAAGTATGACTCCGGAGGGCAGGATCTTAACAATTATCCTATGCTGGTCAAATGACAGCCTTTAATTCTTAATTACACAGACATTTCTTCATTTTATTGGTTTATAGCTAGGGGTGATTGTGCCCCCCGGGGACATCTGACGATGTTCGGAGACATTTTTGGTTGCTACAAGGTGGAGGCAGAGGTGATGAAGGGGAGTTGATGCCCCACAACAAAGACATACCCAGCCCGAAATGTTCACAGTACCAAGGTGGGGTCACTTTCTTTTTCCTGCTATTATCTTTGTTTATATCAGGGCTGTCTGGAAAAGCTCCAGCCATAAATGCTTCTATTTTTCATGTTACATGGCTGGAGACTTTCCGGACAGCCCTTGTATATATAGCAAGGTTAAGTATATTCCTAGATATCATTTTGTTTATAACAAAATAATTTTGAAATATTCCGATAACATCAAATGAAGCAGTAGCACAATTAGAAAAGTACAGAATAAATTAAGTTTGAAAACTCTCTCTAAAATCTATACTTAAATATATATTCAATGGATTATATTTTTAAAATTCAAAATTGGTGATAGCAAAATTCTCATGTAGGCAAATTTTCACTTATGTGGGTGGGTAGGGAGGGAAATTTGGAAAGATTTGTTAACACCTTCCCCAAAGTTCAAACCCTGCCATAAAACATTCCAGAAGATGAGAGCTAGTTTTATTTTGTTTTATTTTCCCAGTAGGTTTCCAGTCACTCATCTAACTATGTTCCAATGCTTTCCTTTATATGAATAAAGGAATGGAAAGGCAAGCCAGTCAAGCCAGTAATTACTTGAGCATCCATGGGAGGATTAAAGTGAGAATTCCCTTTCCTGCACCAATCCAGAGGGCGAATGACTCCACGCTCCTGAGCTTCAAAAGCACCTTTTGAGTTGATTTATTTTTTGCATCATTCTCAGAGAAACTGCATGGTTCATTATCGAGTTGTTTGGTGGCTGGTCAATATTTCAGGTCACACACACCCAGGAACTCCATAAACATTACTGGATGGTGGCAAAGGTTATGATGACGATGACGAGGATGTCATTGAAATACCACTGGGAAGACAAAGTTGTATATGGCGATATGAAATAGTTCTGGTTCTTGTGTTTCAAGACATGGAAGAAATGAACCCACTTACAAAAGCCCAGTAGGTGGCTAATTCACTCTTTACATGGGACTTAATTTATAAAACACATCATAACCTAAGTAATTGGGAGCTATAAACATGTAAATGATGCACCAGAATGTTTTGCAGGGTGTTCTCAACAATGGAATTTCTTATTTCAGTGCTTGCATAATTAAGACTTTCTTTTTAAAATATATAGCTTTTGGTCAGCCATGGCCTCCAGGGGCAAAACTATTTACAAAATAGCTACAGATAAATAATTGAGTAAGTAAGCAACTGATAATTAAAATCAGACTAAATTACAAAGAATTATAGTTTAATGAATATGCCTTACAGGCTTGAATACACCGTGTCAAGGGGAAGAAAGAAACTTTTATGGAGACATTTGATAGCTGTAATTTTATTTTCATTGAATACAAAACATTGATTTTAGATTTAACTAATGGGGCTCTTGGGTTATTTAGTATCAGAGTTCTATGTTATCTTGCAAGTTTATAATAGAGGGTACTTTATTTTTTTCCATCTGCTTCATTCGTTGCAGGTTAAGGCTATTTTATGATTCTTGAGATGCTGTTCTAGGACAATTGAAAGGTGACAAATGACTCTTCTTTCCCTATTTCTCTCCACCTCTCAATGACCAGCCTTACGGCAAAGTTTTCTGTATCAAATGATAAAAACACATTTCCAGATCATCCACACAGGGTTTTGAAAGAGGTCATAGCCAACAGCTATTCAAGAAGATACCCAGAATGATATATATGTCTCCCTTCTGTTTGTGCGTGTGTAGACGTCAAGCTGCAAAATGGTGGAGTCCACACAGAGAAGGCAGATGCTTTACTATATACGTGATCTGTGAGATCCTCACCAATAAAACATACGAGGGCTGTCTGGAAAAGATCCTGCCGTCAACCTAATGAGAACAGTTACGTGGCTGGAGACTTTCCTGACAGCCCTCAGACATCTGCTCAGTAATGCCTTCCTGCTCTTATCCCTGCCCATTGTGGACATGCCAGAATGAAGACAGGTCCCACACAGTTGCTTTTCGCCCAATTACCTCCTGATAGTTAACTGAGATCAAGTTTCATCCAAACCAACACCCCCCATTGGTCCCATCAGAACATTTAGTGTTGAATGGCACACCTGGCACCTATGTAATTCTTACTAACCAATGTCACACCGATAAATCTAACAATAAAAATAAAAAGCATTTCGGGTTGGACGTAGGTCATCTCCATACTGTAGCAATAAAGAAAACAAAATAAGTTGGACATAGGGACAGCAGGGGATTAAAATAATTGTACAGGACTTGTTTCTGATTCTGGATCTAGAACTCATTTTTAACGTCAGAGGAGTACATCCCCACGTCACTCAGAAGCTCATCAAATAAAAGTTAAAAAGTTTAGGTTCCTTCTCTCATTTAACTAATATAGTTACCCCCTGTATAAGCCATTGGTAGTACTTGCAACACATTTTAGCTATATTTTAGTATTTTCATAAAAATCAGGGAGCAGTTTGGCTCTTTTTTACCCCCTAAATTTATCTTCCTCCCTTCCTGGTTCAAAAAAAAAAAAGTGACTTTCCTTTTTTGCAAGGCTAACCCTTCTTCATGTGCCTTCTAGAACTGTCTCTCTGTCCTTGACCTTCTTCCCCCACTTCCATCTCTTCCTCTCTGCTACATTATCTTCATTACATCATGGTGCCAAGACTTGTCTTCCTAGCAACACAATACAGAAACTTGACCTCCAACCTCCCACCTTTAACTTCACTTTAGGCGTGTGCACTGGCCCACAAGCAACGGAAGCCCACTCAGCAGTGTTTACATAGAAAAGGAGACATGTTGAGAAACGAGTTGTTTTTGTAGACAGAAGAGAGTGCATGTGACTGTTGGGAGAACTGAGTATCTGTAAGGTAGCTACTTGTTCACACGTGTGCACAGGTACACATGTGTCCACACACATGACATAAACACACGTCAACAGGATCACACCATGCGTATTGTTTGTGACTTCGCTATTGAACCTCATGATAGATCACAGAAAAATTTCAATAATCTACATCATATTCCATAGTTTACATATATAATAATTTAGTTAACACTTTCCCCATTGAGGGACACTTATATTATTTTGAGGATTTTTCATCGATTTCACATGTCACTGCAATAATTTGCACTACATCTTTATGTCCATGTACACATTTCTCTGTGAAATATAATCCCAGAAGTAAAATTTCTTGATCTAAGGCACACATAGGATTTTAACAGATATCATCAAACTGCTATTATTTTATGTTTTCAAGCTGTATTTTAAAAGACTTTATGAACTTACACTCCTAGTCATCTTCTTTGAGGAAACCCATTTCCCAATATTCTCATCAAAGTGGATGCTATCAATCTTTTAAAAATTTTGCCAATGTAATGAAAGAAAAATCAGTAACACTCTGATGGCTTATTTTCATTTTTTCAATTTTATTTTAATTTCAATTTTAATCTTGATTTCTAGTGATGTTAAATAAATTTTATATGTTCATTGGTCTGTTTTTATTTCCAATAGGTTACTTTTCTACTTATTTTTTATCTATAATACTTTTTTATATATTATGTACATTACCCAGGGTCTGATATATATGTTGCCAATGACTTTGCCCTGTGTGTGTGTCTGTGTGTGTGTGTGTGTGTGTAGGGCAATATTTTTACTATTCTACAGGTATATAGGAATTGAGATACAGGAACTCTGCCTGTGGTAAACCCTTATCTCACATGATATATAGTGGTACTTCAAATACCTCATGTTGAACACACACTCATCATTTTTTTCCTTAAATGTGCTTTGCACACAATTCTTATCGCACTGAATGGCGCTATCATTCGTGTGATCACCTAGCCAAGAGACTGTGCTGTCAGCTTCCTTAGTTCCCTTTCCCTCTCCCCATCTCATCAGCAATCAAATCTTCTGCCTTCCGTCTCTAAAATTTATCTCCAAACTTCCACTATGCTATTTCCATGATCACAGTCACATCATTACTCAATCTAGTCAAACCCCTTAAGAGGTCCTCCTCCAGTAGATGGATTTTTCAGAATGGCATGATAGACTTTTTTCTTTCTTGCCTCTCTAATGTGCACCCCACATGAAATTTTCTTAGTTAATTTACAAATGGCCAATACATTTACTTTTAAAATCTTAAACATTATCAGTGATCAAAGTGCTTTAAAAATAAAGTAAGGCAATGCTTTTGTCTAATAAAATTGGCAAATGTAAAAAATAAAAACCTCCCAGTATTTGGAAACCATCCAGTGGGACAGATTGATACTGGTGGGTGTGTACATTCATGCGAACTTTCCAGAAAACAGTTTGGCAATGTGTATATATGTATTTCCACTTCTAATAATTTATTCTCAAGTACAAATCTTCAGTGTTTTCCAAACAATGTAAACAAGGACATTTGCTGTATTGTTCTTTTTGCAAATAAACTAACCATCCAACTATAATAAAGTGGTATAATAAGTTATGATATACCCATATAATGGAACGTGGCCATTAGAATTAGGTTATCAAAGATTATTGAAATAGTGTTAAAGGAAGAAAACATGAAAAAAACTATTACATAGTAAAATTTTGTTTTTTTAAATTCACAGTCCTTAAACATTGGAAGGAAGTAGGCAGAAATGCCACGGGGTGGTGGTGATCGTATGTATACTTTTTGAAAAATTCCTATTTCTGATTTTTCTATAGACTTCAAATTTTCTAGAATGAGTATACAACTACTACTGTAATAAAAGGAAAGGTCAGTACCAAAAAGGTTATTGTCTATCAGTAATTACGAAACAGACACACACGAAAACACACACACACACACACACACACACACACACACACGCGTGTGTGTGTATGTAAAACCGGCAGATCTGAATAAGGTGGCAGCTGCAATAAGAATCAATACGGAAACGTCATACCCTGTGACACTTTCCGAGTGAGGTAGCTGGTGCTGGATGGAGACCCACACTCCAACTACACCAACATCAACTTCAACTAACCAATGTCACCCCAACAAATTAAACAATAAAGCCTTACAAAGGTAAAAAAAGATAATAAAGGACTATATTTTCATGAGAAAAAAAAACTGTACCTCAATTTTCTAATTGAACTTTCGTTGGAATTTATGGGTAGCATGACAGTGGTCTCATACTCTGTGTTTCTTCCAAAATCATATGGAAATCTGGTTGTATGATTCCTTATGAAGGGAGTACACCAAGGCTGATCAGAAGATGGAGTGGCTTTATCTCTCCAAAGTACTTATCTCAAGAAATGATTGAACATACTAGAATATGGGGACTTTGGCTTCTGGGAAAGATGGAGTGACAGGGTCAGATTCTCCCTCTTTCTTGAAACGATGCAAAATTAAACAAAATGTATTGAACAGTAGTTTGCAAGACATTGAACAATAGGTAGTGAAAGACAGTAATCCATGCAAGATGGTAAATAAATGAGGTGAGCTTTACAATCACCCCAGCTTATTGATGTGAAGTTCCATGTCCAGTGGTCTGCATGAGTGTGGGAGACCTGAGTCACTGCTGAGAGTTCACAGGATAAAAGCCCAGAGAGGTGCTGACTGTACAGCGTGACAACTCTAGATAACTTCAGAGAGTCCCCCCTAAATAGTGGAATCTGTATGACTCAAGCCAAGTGTGTGAGCAAGCTACCCAAGCCTGAGGAAAGACCCAACAGAAAGGATTTCAGGTAACGGTGTCTGATGTTCGCACAGGGCTGTATCATTTAGTGCCTCTTCCCACCAGCCGGGCCGGGACCCTCATCATTTTTGAGGCATTGAGTAGAGTACTCAGAAAGGTATTACCTCAGTAGCGGAGAATAATTAGCTTTCCTTCCCAGAAGTAAAACATTGAGTTGTTATTTTGAGAACTTCTGTTTTCCTAACAAATGTAAAAGACCAAAAGGAGAGAACTCAACGGCATCCTTGACCACAATGCCAGAATATTTATAGAGCTGCAAGATTATTCAGCCCTCAACAAGATCAAATTCACAAATATCTATTATCTGATAAAAGATGACCAGGCATGCAAAGAAGGAAAATGCAACCCCATCATGAGCTAAATCAGTCTTGAAACTGACCCAGAAGTGACAAAGATGTGAGAACGAACAAATAAGGACATCAAAAAGATTATTACATGGTTATTATATCTGTATTTCGCAAGCTCGAAAGCTAACTGGAGATGTCAAAGATGTGAAAGGACCAAAATTGAACTTCCAACCATGAAGAATACACTATTTCAGATGAAAACTGCAATCGCTGAGAAGAGAAATGTGCTGGAGGGGATACAAAGCAGCTTACATGTTGACGAAGAAATTAGTGAACTTTAAGACAGAGAATTAAAAATTACTCAAAATGACACACAGAGAAAATAATTAAAATGGGCAGAGCATCAGTGAACTGTGGGATAATTCCAAAAGCTTCATATATGTTTAATTAGAATCTCCGCAGGAGAGGAGAGATAGGCTGAAACAGAACTTTTTTTAGTAAATAATGTCCAAACTTTTTCAAATTTGATGAACCCTCTGCGCCCACAGACACGGGAAGCACCACAGAAACACGAAACCCAGGAAACACGAAGAAAGGTAAACCCAAGGCACATCGTAATCAAATCGCCCAAAATCATTCATCAAGAAAAACTTCTTAAAAGCAGCCGGAACACAAAGAGAGGCTGCTGAGAATACCACGATGTGTTCTGGTCAATCGCTTCCCCAACCCCTGTGCCAGGCACCGCGGTGGCGCTAATACGTGCCTAGGTGCGTGTGCCCTGCGAACCTACCTGACATTTGCTAGCTTCGGGGGGCAGTGGGGTCGGTGGGGTGCCTTACCGGGCCTCGGGGGGTAAGGCCTATAGAACTTCCCTATTTTCTTTACCTGCTGCCACTAGTGTGTTCAAAAAGAAATCTGAATTTTAGAACTACAGCAGACTCTCAGTTACCTGGCATCCATGGGGACTGGTAGATGCAACCAGCACAGCGCTGCCCGAGTTCGGCTTAACTGAGGGTGTACTGTATACACATTGTGTTTTCTTGTAAAGTCATGTATACACACATACTCGTATACATTTCTACTACTGGAAAGATAGACATTGTAATGTGAGGTGATATGGAATTACTTACTATAATGTATCACATACATGTAATCCATGACTGTCGGGTGCAAATTATAGATATTAAGGTTCAAAATCCATCAAGATACTGCTCTACTAGAAAAAAAAATGTAGCCAAATCTCCCCCAAAGTCTCTACCTGACTAAACATAGAGGTGAAAAGGATGAGTAGAGATTTTCTGCCATTCCGCTAATGAATTTTAAACTATAGTGAAATATTAAATAATTAGTGAAGTCATTTCAGCTGTTGTTTTATTTTAATTCTCTAATCCCAGAACGTAGCCTAAAGTCTAGGGTGGAATTTCAAAGAAAATAAATGATCACTGTGGTTTACTTTCCCAACCCAGCTTGTCGGACATATCTCTGCCCTCATTCAATGAGCCAGGATTTTTAGTGTCATGCCTCCATAGACTTACAACATCCCATGGGTGGAATAATGGCTATTTCCATTGTTTAGAATAAGTAGGACACATAAAACAACCACATAGAAATATGGAAGTGCAGTCTCCAGAAAACAGACGTCTTAAAAGCATATCTGAAGATGTTCAGCCACACTTATCATTCAAGGAATTACAGTGCGGTGGGATAGTGACCTTTACCTTCTCAGCAGAAAACAGTTTGATGAGACTCGGATTTCTTGAGTAAGTGAAGAAGGAGGCGCTTCTGTACTTTGTGACTGGGAGTCAAGACTGATGCCATCTTTTGGAAGCTCGCTTTTACAGTCTCATGCAGACGTCAGATGAACCTGGCGTTTGACCCTCGACAGGGGACTGCTAAAATAAATGATGATGTAGCTATCCAATGGGAAATGGTTCAGCCACTAAAAGTGACATGGATTGGTACCTGCAGAATCTGGATATGCTGAGAAGGAAAACAAGAGCTGGATGCTTTGTCTTTGGACAGCAAGTCTCCGAATGTTGTCATTGGGGAGGGAAGTGGCACGCCAGCGTGCTTAAACTTAGTATTTTCCCACTCCTCTACCATCTCTGAAATCATCCTCATGACCACGTCTAACTTTCATAGTAAAAACAAACATATGAAGGAAGGTCAGGAATTACGTTAATGGTACAATAATTCGTTTTTCTTTAGTTCTGATGGGGGGGGGAAGGTGAATTTTACATCGTAGAACAAAGAGAACTATATGGGCATTTAAAATTTTTGCATTTTGACAATTCTACCATTTTTCCTTCAAGTTATAATATTTCTACAACAAGGAAGCAGGGACTGCTTACATGTTATCCCATGACCCAAATTTCTTTTTTTTATTGTTAAATTTATTGAGGTGACATTGGTCAGCAAAAATTACATAGGTTCCAGGTGTACAACTCTACAACATATGGTCTATGTGTTGAAATATGTGTTCAAATGTCTTTTTTCTTATTTATTGGATTGACATTGGTTAGGAAAATTATATAGGGTTCAAGTGTACAATTCTTTAATACATCATCTATGGGTTGCACTGTCTGCTCACCCCCCAGAGTCAGCTCTCCTTCCATCACCATGTACTTGACGCCCCTTCCCCCCCCCCCCCCCCCCCCCCCCCCCCCCCCCCCCCCCCCCCCCCCCCCCCCCCCCCCCCCCCCCCCCCCCCCCCCCCCCCCCCCCCCGGTAACCACCACACTGGTGTCTGCGTCTATGAATTTCGTTTGTCTTCTTCCTTTGTTCTTTCAGTTTTACTTCCCACGTGAGTGAAGTCATATGGTTCTCGACTTTCTGTCTAACTTGCTTCACTTAGTATGGTACTCTCAAGATCCATCTGTGCTGTCGCAAAAGGTAGTATGTCATCTTTTCTTAAGGCCAAGTAATATTCCATTGTATATTTGTGCCACATCTTCTTTATCCAGTCATATAACAAAGACACTTCATTTCCATATCTTGGCCACCGTGAATAATGGCGCAATGAACACTGGGATGCATGTATCTTTATGAATAAATGTTTTAGATTTGGGGGGTAGATACCCAGAAGATGGATGGCAGTAGATGCTCTCTATGCTATTTCATTCATCTATCTTTGTGCCGATCTCATACTACCTTACTTAGTGTTAGTTTGTAATATAGGCTGTCTTTTGGGAGTATAGAACACCTGCCGTGACTGTTTCTGGAGTACACTCATGATGCTGACATGGATGATTATAATAATCTCAATGCTATCTTGTGGTATTTATTGGCTACTTCCTGAGAGCCCTTTACTTTTATTAGTACCTTATATGTATTAATACATTACATGTCCTCAAAATAGCATAATAAAGTAGGTTCTATTTAGGGAGGAGTGGGTGGTGGAAGAGGGTAAAAGGAGTCAAAGATGAGGGTTTCTGGGAAGCATCCAGCCATGTGATATGAAAAATAGAGGTATTTAGGGCTGGATTTTTCCTGGACTCCCCCTCCCTTGAAAAATGTTGACAACCATATGACTTCACTCATATGTGGGATATAAAACTGAAAGCAACAAATAGTAAGATAACGAAACAAAAACTCATAGACACAGACAGTAGTGGTCACCAGAGGGTAAGGGGGAAGGTCGGTGGCAGAGGAGGTGGGTGACGGAAGGAGAGCTGACTCTGGGTGGTGAGCACACACTGCCACACGTAGATGATCTATGACAGAATTGTACACTTGAAACCTATATAATTTTGCTAACCAATGTTACCTCAACAAATTCAATAAATAAATTTTTTTAAATGAAAAGACAACCTGAAGAATGGGAGAAAATTTTTGCAAATCATTTTTCTCATGAAGGGCTTGTGTATAAAGAACTCATATATCTGAAGAAAAAAGGACAAATGATCAAATTAAAAAACCTTTCAAAGAATTTAAATAGACATTTCTTTAAGAAAGATACACAAAGGGATATTGAGCATATATAAAAAGATGTTCCCTACATCAGGGAAATGCAAATTAAAACCATGAGATTCCACTTTACTCCCCACAGGAGGACCAAAATGAAAAGGACAGTAACAAGTGCTGGCAGCAATGTGGAGAAATTAGAACCCGTAAGTGTTGCCGATGGGGTTGTAAATGGTACAGTTACTTTGTAGAGCAGTTTGGCGGCTCCTAAAAATGTCACCCAGCAATGCCGTTTCTAGACATGTTGCCAAGAGAAATAAAAACATATGTTCATATAAAACCTCGTGCATAAATATCATAGCAGCATTATTAACAATAACCATAGGGTGGAAAAGACCCAAATGACCATTACTTGGTGAATGGATAAACAAAATGTAGAATATCCTATGGCTCGGTCAAATAAAACAACGAAGTGCTGAACAGGCTACACTATGGGTGATCCTTGAACAACTATGCCAAGTGAAATAAGGCAGACAAAATTATTCCATTTATATAGAAGGTCCAGAATACGTAAACACATGGAGACAGAAAGTAGATTAATGTTTACCGGGGGCTGCAAAGAGGGGAGATCAAGAGTGACTGCTAATAGGTATGGTGTTTCTTTTTGGGGTGATGAAAATATTCTGAAATTAGATAGTAATGGTGGTTATACAATTAGGAGAATTTTATAACAACTGGATTATATACCTTCAAAATTTTATACTATGTGAAGTATACTTGTATTTCAGTAAGTTGTTATTGTTTAAAAACACATTAGATATTTGTCTCCTGCAGTGCTTCTGGATCGACTGTAAAACATCAGTTGTTTTTTTTTTAACACTAAAGGAATATGGTTTAATGTGGGCGACTTATGCGTGATGAGATGTGGATTAAAGCAGCCGTGGTTGACCTGGAGGACAGTAAGCTGGGAGAGAGGACAACTGGCAAGGAGGAAAGGTGGGAACAGTGAGCAGGAGACCAAAGTGAGGCCGAGGCTGGGACAGAATGACCTTACTCTTAACGGATGGGAAAGGCACGGTCACAGAGCTTCCATCTGTCTGGGTGAGACCTCAGAAATCAGCCTGATTGCAATCTCCTTCCAACAAGAATAGAGCACAGCGTACAGGTTTCTTCCAGGCAAAAGGGAGGCAGGGTGACCAGAATTTAGTTGCACTGAATTCATTCTCATTCTCTCTCTTTCTCTCTCTCTCTCTCTCTCTCTCTCTCTCTCTCTCTCACACACACACACACACACACACACACACACACGAGTGGGGGAAGAGATAACCCAGTGATTCACAGTGGCCTAGTCAGTTATTTTGTTGGGCAAATTGGTGGCCTGAGTCTCAGCAGAAGAGGGCCTGAAGCATCAGGACTGTCAGTTCCCCACGCCCTAAGCCCTGCTTTTGTCCGGCCCATGTCCGGCCCCGGGGCTCTCATCTGTATCTATCTAGCCATCATAGGCTACTGATTTATTTTTCTCATCTAATGTACCTCACATCTGTCCCTTTGTTTTCCATCCTCTCACCACCCTGTCAGACCAGGTGTTCATCAACTCAGGCCTGAAAAACAACCAAACTAATAGGGAGAAAATGAAAGTGCCAGTTTAAGAGCTAACTAACCGCAAATTTCCTCTTGGGGCAGGAGATTTGTGTTAGCAAACACCTTGATGGGTCATTTTGATTGCTCAAAGATTACCTTTTGGGTATGGCTGGAATAAACCTAGAGCTTGGTGCTCTACTTGAGAAACCAGCAGGAATGGCATGGTTTGGATATAAGTGATTTGAGGGAAAGTAGGGAGAAGATGGAAGGAGAGAGACGCAGAATTGACCAGCCTCAAGAAAACTCAAGCACTAGCAGAATGGCTAAGAAATGTTTAAGGTAAGAAATATTTAGTATTTAATTTTAAGTTGCTTCTTCTTGCACTACAAATACCTGGTCCTTCAGTAAAATCTGTAAGCAATTGGAATTATATAAAATAGTGAAGGAATCAAGGAGTGGGTGGGAAGGCAACACAGTACAGAAGAGGAACCACATACCTACGAGGCCTTGGTGACAGAGACATAAAGCGTGTGACTGTTTGCTTGCTGTTTGTTTCCCTGTTGGATATCTTTTATGCTTTTACTCATAATTATTTAAATACATTATGTTAGTTTTATAAGGCATCTCTAAAATGGCAGAGATTGGGTTCTTTAAAGGGCACACATTAATTTTCTCATACTGGCTGAGACTGCCAGTCCAAGCTGGGTGTCACCGGGGTTGGTTTTTCAGGACTGGTGTAAGGGAAGCATCTCTTCCCGGCCTCTCTCCTTGACTTAGTGATGGGAAAAGTCCCCCAGTATCTTTTCATATTTTCTATCTTGTATTTACATCTCTGTGCCCATAGTTCCCCTTTTTATATGGAAAAAAATCACTTTGGAATAAGTTATATCATAATGAGTATATTTAAACTTCATTACTAAAGTAAGAAATTCACAACTATGATCACATATGAGGTACTGGTATATGGTTAATCAATATATGCATTTCAGGCGGACACAATTCAACTCATAGGACTTACAACTATGAATTTTAAGCTGAGGGTGGATATTTCTTCTCTTCCATTATATTAAAAACATCGGTGACTGCTTGTCAATAAGGGAGCCCACCCTTTGTCTTCTTCCGCAACTGTTTGAACATCGAATGTTTTTATTTTGATATTTTATTTCTCCTTTTCTCTGTGATGGGGAATGATGATACTCTGTGATTTCAATCCTTAAAAAGTATTCTGGTTGCTTTAAATCTAATTTTTTTTCAATATTTTAATGGATTCTGTTCATACTTTTTAAAAAGTGAGAATTTCCCCCTTTGGATTAGGACATAGGAAGCTGTAGCAGAGTTTTTCGAGGACAGGCTGGGAAGGTTTCTGTTCGTGGTGATGGTTGGGAGCCAGACTTACTGCGCAGAGCATTTTGCGATACTCGAGGCCTGTCTGCAAAATCACATCCCTGCATGCTTCGATTTTTCCTGTTACATGGCTGGATGCTTTCCGGACAGCCCTTGTGTACAAATGTTGCGTCATTATGTTGTACACCTGAAAACAATACAACGTATGTCAGTTATCAAGAGAAGCTAGAAATTCACATGTTTAAGTGTCCAGCCACCCCATTTTAAAATGTGAACAGTGGCTTCATCGGAAGCATTGTGCTGGCCAAACAAAACATTTCTGCTGGCAGGATACGGCCTGGGTTTACACGCTTCCAAGTCAGACAGACCCGGGTAAACATCTCAGCTTTACGATTTGCCAGTTGTGTGTCACTAGGGAACTTCTCTGAGACTGTGTTTCTTCATCTGCCAAGGAGGAGTGGTAGCAGCACCTACCTCATAGGGTTGTTGTGAGCATTAAAGGCGATCATCAAAGCAGAATGCTTAACACAATAGACACAATGAGCTCTCAGTCAGTTGGCGCTATATCATTTCCCCCTGCACAGCCTAAGAAGCCCAGTTGCTCAGCCTTGGCCTTCTTGTTTGCACTCCGGTTAATTTTCTTCAACCTCATTCGCGTGAAGTGGTCATTATAAGGGCCTTGGTGGCTGCTAAGCCTTATCTCACATTCCCTGTTTAGTGAGGGGCTACCCCTGGCCGAAAAGCAGTATGCCGATTGCTTTTGTGCTCCTTGCCACACATGTTTTACTGCTAACTGTCGTGGGTTGAAATCTCTGCCTTTTTTTTTTTTTTTTTTGAAGCATTATCCAAGGCTATCCTGACCACTCGGGCAGGCCTTAAACCAGTTGGCACCTTGTGTTCTACAACATGTGTTTCAACACAGAGCCCACTCTGCTATTTTTGTATTCTCTAGGATAGTGTGTTAAGAAAAAGGTAAAATCAAATTAAGCCTAATTTACATAGAAGATATCTGGACAAAAAAGAAAACTCTGGAGGACATACATAAGGAAATAGAAAAGAGGGAAGGAACCAACCTAGCAGGTTGATTTTGATTCAACACCAGTAGACTGCCAATAAAAAGAGGTATATTAGTTGACCATATTCTTATTCCAAAAACTCAAAAGCTTTTCAAAAACAAAAAAATCTTTGGATCTGCTAAGTGGCTGCTCCGAAACCAGTTTAATCAACGATGGAGACTATCACTAAGGGGCACATAGTGGTCATATCATTAGAATAGAGGCTGTTATCAGGGTGATCCTGTTCTAGCACTATCTAGAGGCAGGTAGAGCAGATGACATTCTTCATCTCAGTCAGGGCATCTTGGAGCCCTTTTGCAAGAAGATGCAAAAGCAGTATTTCAGGTATTGTGACAACTCCTTTTAAAGAAAGACGAATGAATTGGAGAATGAATTAGTGTACTTGGAGGGGTGTCCAATCTTTTGACGTTCCTGGGCAACATTGGAAGAAGAACTGTCTAGGGCAACACGTAAAATACACTAATACTAACAGTAGCTGATGAGCTAAAAAACAAACAAACAAACAAAAAACACATCTGTGCATAATTTTCACAATGTTTTAAGAAAGTTGACAAATTTGTGTGGGCCATATTCACAGCCATCCTGGGCCACATGCAGCGTGGGCTGCAGGTTGGACAAGCTTGGTAGAGCTTGCTCTTAAAAGAGGTTAAGAATGTTGATGAAATATGGGATCATAGATGATCTCAGGTAAACTTATACCTTCTAGATCAGTTCTGGTTGGAAGGCAGGCCTAAACAACAGAACCAAACACATCACACGAGACCTCTAGGCTATATAATTCTCCAAAGTACCTTCAATTAAGAGAGGTTCTCTTTCAAAAATTTTAGGACAATTTAATATTGGAAGATCTATCATTATAATTTATTTAAATAAACAAAGCGAAAATTGTTCTCACCAGGTGCTAAAGTTAGCAAAAGGGCATTTTTGATATCTAAATGACTTAAATGGCTTAGAAAACAAATTGTTAATCTGAGCACATAGATCTGAAACAAATTTCCAATATCACCTTTGCTGATGAAATGCTATCATTCTTAGTCACAAAACTGACGAGAAACATTTTAAATTAGAATTATACATTAAAAGAATATGTGAGTATGTGGCAATTAAAATTTCAAAAGCTTTAAACACTGAAAGATTTTAAATATTGCAAAATGATCTTATTGCACTGCAATTCAGTAAATATCTAAAACAGTTTTGTCACCGGAAACTGACACTTTTAAAATTGAACAGGGACACGAAGAGCTGTTATGTCAGTAACATCAGCCAATATCACTGTAGGAAATATTAGAACAGAGACTTAGATAAGTTTAAAATTCATTTTAAGACCATAATACAAAATAATTATGCCAACAAAATTTACAAAGTAGTATGAGAACATTTTTTGTGCATCTGTAGAGAGATTAAAATTCTTTCAGATATTTAAAAATCTCCTTAAAATTTGGACGAACAGAAGACAAATTGATTCTTATACCTGCTTCTACAACTTATCAGTTGCCGTAATAGACGCAATGAACTCCTGAGAAATTGCAGTGCACACTCCTGAGGACATGAGAGTGAAAAAGTAAATGTCATTATGAGCAAAATACACTTGGAAGAGCAGTCCTGGAGACGTTAATAACAGGACTGACCACTTGGGAAAACCAGGAA
The DNA here is from genome assembly GCA_004026885.1 of Lyroderma lyra. Lineage (NCBI taxonomy): Eukaryota > Metazoa > Chordata > Mammalia > Chiroptera > Megadermatidae > Lyroderma > Lyroderma lyra. Next base: position 23,045 of record PVJL010015751.1, read on the forward strand.
AGGCAACGTGGTCAAGGAGATACCCACGCAACCCCTGGAGTTCAATGACACTCTCTCCGTGGTAAAGCAGAATTAATAATGTCTTGTCCCTGGCAAAAAAAAAAAA
>PVJL010015752.1:0-23145 GCA_004026885.1 Lyroderma lyra
CCACAGCTTCTTTATCCAGTCATCTGTCGCAGGGACCTTTGGTTGTTTCCATGTTTTGGCCACTGTGAACAGCGCTGCATCGATAGCTTCTTAATGTACATATACATACCTGTAGCTAGTTAATAATTACCTCTTCCTCCTAAATCAAAGGCCTCAGAAAACCCATAACCTTCTCACTCCTAGAGAACACTTGTATTGAACATCCGGAAATTTCCAAGTTCCTGACCAGAGAAATGCACCCAAAATAAACGGTAGCATTTCCGAAGCCCATGAGCTAAGCAGTGAAAACAGCCCCAGCTGGCCCAGGCCAGCAGCTACACTGTCGACAAGGCCTGTCTCTCCTGCTTTCACTGCTGCTGGCAGAATGAATGAATAGAAAACATGTGACCCCAATATTTTTTGCCTCTATCCTTAAACAAGTGTGAACCACAGTGCCTCACTGTATTCCCCCTTGCACATCGAGTTCTCAGAATTGGCTTACTCCTCTGTCCTACTCCCATGAGGACAGAGGATTTGCATCTGGGAGAAAAAGATCAACAAAAATTTGTATGTGAATGTCCACAACAGCATTATTCACAATTGCCAAGGTATGGAACTAACCCAAGTGTCCATAGCTTGTGAATGGATAGATAAATGCAGTATATGAGGGCTGCCTGGAAAGTATCCAGCCATGTAATATGAAAAACAGTCATTTATGGCCGGAAATTTTCTGGACAGCCCTCATACAATGGAATATTATTTGGCCTTAAAAAGGAATGAGTCACTGGTACATGCTAACATGGGTGAACCTTGAAAACATGTTAACTAAAAGAAGCCAGACACAAAAGGTCACATACAATTTCATTGATATGAAATGTCCACAATAGGCAAATTCATAGCAACAGAAAGTAGATCAGTGGTTGTCAGGTGCTAGAGCAGGAGCAATGGTGACTGACTGCTGGTGGTGAATACAGGTATTCCTTTTGGAGTAATAGAAATGTTCAGGAACTGGAGAGTGGTTGTCCAACATTGTGAATGTATTTAATGGACATGAATTGTTTACTTTTAAATGGCTAGTTTATGTTATGTGAATCTCACCTCAGTTTAAAAACCCCAAAACCAGGTCACTTCCTGAGGGTGCAGGATGACAGGTTGCTTTTCCAGTGCTGGGCATGAGCTTTCTCTTCTTTTTCACACTAGGAGTCGCTGTGATGAAGTTGAAGAACCCCCCAGTGAACAGCCTTAGCCTAGAGTTGCTGACAGAGTTTGTCATCACCCTAGAGAAACTGGAAAATGACAAGACCTTCCGAGGCATCATCATAACTTCGGTGGGTGCTCATTAGCTCCCCAAGGCCCCAAGTTCTCTGATGAAAGTGCAAACCTGTTTCCAGATCAAAGTCCAAACTCTGAGACCATGTGCATGTCACATGGTGTGGAATAACCAGGCAACCCACCTCCTCTGCCAACTGCCTGGGTGCCAGAGAGGACACGGATAAGACCAGGATGGGGAGGTGAAGTGTGGACCCAATATAGCAGGCCCTTTGTTGGGTCAGAAAGAACACTGGGGTCACCTTTCAAGTTGGAAGGAGCCACAGACAATATGAGTGTCCCCCAAAGCTAAGTGCCACCATATTATAGAGATCAACAGGGATGTCTTACCCTGCCATCAGTAAAAGTGCAGGATAAAGATAGGGACAGGCTCTTTCAGCCAAGATTTTGAGCTTTCGCTGTGGGGGTGCACCTGTTTCCTTATCCCTCAGGTTGTCCTGAGGGTGGCCTGGTATTGCAGTTCTGAAGAGTCTGGATGCCTCTGATGTGGGGAATGGATCACTGTGCAAAGACAGGGACCAGCAGGTGACTACCAGGGACTGGGAGTGATGCATACATCTGGTGGGTCCTGTAAAACTGGAGTATACAGAGCAAAGCCTGGCCTCATCCCATGGGAAAGAGATTATTCAGTGTTGCTCCAAGGGTGGGAGTGATACTTATAGATTGTTTAGGGGTTGGTGATAGTTAGAATCCCAGGGAACTTTCTGACAATCACAACTGAACTGTTTGGAGGTGCTAAAATTGCCTGGAAATTTTTTACCCTGAATAATTTCTGGGAATACTCCATTTAAGATGTCATTTCATAGCATGACATTTTATTTCTTGTGCTCTAAAAATGAGAGAACTGCGTGTCACCTAATATGGGAGAGGTGAAAAATGGTCACTTACTGGGGCCCCCTGGCCTACATGCGTGTGGATACTGGGCACTATACAGTGAGGGTCCCTGCTGCTTCGAGGCTTCACTCACACAGCCCTGGAGGAGGGAAGCCAGCATTTGTCCCTCCAAAACCTAGATTCTCCCCCACTACAGTGTAATGTCCCTCCAAATGTGTCTTTATGCTGTGTTCTGTATTGAATGCTTACTGTATATGTAGCACAAGGCCCACCCAGTGGGTCCTTAGCAGATGAGTGTGTAAGGATATCATTTTAGTGTCCTGTGGCCACCGGCACAAAGTACACAAATAGGGTAGCTTAAAACAACAGAAATGTACTCCCTCACAGTTCTGGAGGCCACGAGGTCAAAATCAAAGCACCGGCAGGGGAGAATCCTTCTTGGCCTCTTCCAGCTTCTGGGGTCTCCTGGTGTTCTGTACTTACCTCCACCACTCCATTCTCCTCCTGCATCTTTACACACCTGCCATGTGTTTGTGTGTCTGAACTTCCCACTCCTTAGAGGATTCCAGTCACGGGATTCAGGATTCCTCTACTCCATTATGATTTCGTCTTGATCACATCTGTAAAGACCCTATTTCTGAATAAGGTCACATTCACAGGTCATGGAAGTGAGGATTTGATCTTGTCCTTTTCAGGGACATAATTTGGCCTACTACAGACATGTTGCTAGATCACAGAAACAAAGCACTCTGCACTCCTTCGAGTCTTGACAGGGGTCATCCCCACTTTGGATCATGTGGTTTATTCTCTCTCATCCAAAATAAAACCCTTTGCCTTTGATTTCCTGAAGTGCTTGGACTGTAGGCGGGTGCTGTTAACCTTCTAGGCACCTGTGCTGATAAAATACTGCATTCTGGTGGGGGAGGGGCCCAGGAGCTCATGGTGGGAAAAGGACAAGGGAAAAGGCAAAAAACCTGAATGTAAAGTCCTGTCATGTCCTTAAAACAAAAGCAGCTCTGTCTCTGCTGCCATCCCTCCCCCTAATCGTTTGGTTTTTGGGTCACTGTATCTGCCCATGAGTGAACTTGGTATAACAATTGTGCATCTTCCCATCTCTGCTCTTTTTAAGTTATAGGAGTAGAACACGTTCCATGGAAACCAGAGGTCAGCCACACACAAGCACGTGTGTACGAGAAAAACTGGGTTTGAATCTGACACCTTGTACTACAACTTGCTTTTGTTGCATAGTATAAGGATGTAGAAGACCTAGAGTGTGACTGTCCCATAATTTATTTATCTGCCTGCTCCTCACAGACAATGGATGGTGTTCGCACAAGAAACATAGCCAAGGGAATTCCCTGGTGGTGTAGTGGCTTAAGGCTTCAGTGCTGTCAACACTGTGACCAGGGAACTACCCACATTAAAAAAAGAAAGAAAGAAAGAAACTTAGCCATTGTCAGTTCTAGTCAGATAATGCCAGCTTCTGGTGCTCCAGCCCCCAGCTGTATGAGTGTCTTGGTGCTGGCAACCCTTTATTCTGGGCTGTTGCTCATCTTCTGTATGTGTTTGCTCCCCCTCCCTTCCTTAGCAGCTGTGTCAAGACCTGGGGCATCCATTTTTACAGGACACACATGCGTTTAAGATCATTCCCCAGGCTCTGTCTCACACATCACAGTCCAGGGCAGAGATCTGGCTTCTTGATTGGTTACTGTCCCTTCCACCCCTGGCCACGTTCAGATAGCAACATCTCCAGTCTGTACCAGTCTGCAGCTTGCTTGACTTTTGGTGATAAGTCAACATGTGCCCCAACAGATTCTAATAGGAGTCCGCCCCACGCCTCTGAGTTTCTCTGCCCAGGATGCCACACACAGGTGTGCACAGAGCCCAGTGCCTTCATGACCCTGGGGGAGCACTGGACTCTACCTTCCTGTTCTGCCTTTTCCATCTTGGACTCAGGAAGTGAAGAACATTCCAGGACATAGGAACTGAGTCTAAGAGAGGTTGAGACTGAGTCCCTGGAGACCCAGCTGTGGAGTGAGGGCTGCTTCCCCTGGAGCACCTGTGGGCTCCCCTTGCCCTGGGAGGTGGACTGATGGGGCCCGCGTTCCCTTGCTCACCTAGGACTCCCCCGGGATCTTCTCGGCTGGCCTGGACCTGACAGAAATGTGTGGGAGGAACCCAGCACACTATGCTGAGTACTGGAAGGCTGTGCAGGAGCTGTGGCTGCGGCTCTACCTGTCCAACCTGGTGGTGATTGCCGCCATCAATGTGAGTACCCTCACTCCCAAGTGGCCTTGCTCCCCGTAGGCCAGCGGGGTGGGAGCAGGGATGGGCATGCCTTCAGAGGGGAAGGGGGCCTTGGTGACTGACAGGGTGGGGTCACCTTGCTCACTGGGATAAGGGAAGGATCCAAGGGCTCATGGTTGACATGGCCCAGTGAAAGGGCTATACAGGGAGCACATTTTGGAAACATCACTTTTGCCTCACCTGGGAAAGGCAGGGCAGGCTGCTGAGACAAGGGCGTGGAGGGGGAGGCTTGGGAACCAGTTTACCCTGAAGGGATGTGGTGATAACCCAAGTGAGATGCAAAGGGGACCTGAGCTTGGTGGAGTGGAGGGATGGTGAGAGTTAGAAAGACTCCATGGAGTGCAGTGGCAACTGACTGATCTGCCACCTGTTTGGATCAATGAGGTACATGAGATAATGGCAGACATCCTTCTGGGGATGGCAACAGGCCTGTGGGTATGATATGACATGACAGCTCCAGCTCATTTGGCATTTTAGCATCCTGACAAAAGCTGTCAAAGGAAAGACAACTTGCTACCCTGGCTAGTAGGTAAGAAGAGTGGTTTTCTGGCCTAGCGATAGCTGCCAACCCCACCAGTGCCTGGGCCTCAGGCTGATGGACAAGCCCGAGTCTGTATTGTGCACACCCAACCCAGACAGTGTTGGGGCAGTGCCCTGGGGGCTAGAGGCACTCTGAGAGCTCACACCCTCCAGCAAGCCATTCCTTGGGACCCTGGCTCTCTGGAATATGATTGGGACCAGCAGCACCCAGAGCCTAATGGTCTTGCTTCCCCTGCAGGGAGCTTCCCCTGCCGGAGGCTGCCTGATCGCCCTCACCTGTGACTACCGGGTCTTGGCTGACAACCCCAAGTATGTCATTGGGCTAAATGAGACACTGCTGGGCATCGTTGCCCCCTTCTGGTAAGGCCTGGTACTGTACCTACACTCCACTTGGCCCAGGGCTGAGCCCTTAGCCCCAAGTGAGTGGGTGCCATCTGCATTCCAGGTTCAAAGATAACCTTGTGAACACCATTGGACACCGGGCCTCTGAGCGGGCTCTGCAGCTGGGGTTGCTCTTCCCACCCACAGAGGCCCTCCAGCTGGGCATAGTGGACAAGGTGGTGCCTGAGGACCAGGTGCAGAGCACAGCGCTCTCGGTAATGGCCCAGTGGATGGCCATTCCAGGTGAGGAGCACAGGGAGGGGTGACAGCAAAGCCTCTTCCCCTCCCCTCTTCTACCCTCTTCTCCCTTCCCCAGCCTGATACTTCTGGTGAGACCAGTGCAAACATGCAGACTGACTTAGTGTTCTGGGTACACTATAACAAATACCACAAGTGGAGGTTGCAGGGCAATGGTGCTTAAAACAACCTAGATGCATTATCTCGCACTCTGGAGACCAGAAATCCAAAGGCTCTCGGGGAGGCTCCTTCTTTGCCTCTCCCAGCTTCTGGTGGTTCAAGGCATTCTTTGGCTGTGGCTGCATCACTCCTATCTTTGCCTGCATCTTCACGTGGCCTTCTTTATCTCAAATCTCTCTCTTGTAAGGATACTTGTCATTGGCTAAATCCAAGATAATTTCATCTTAATTGCATATGTAAAGACTTCCAAATGAGACCACATGCACTGGTTCTAGAGGGGTGGTTAGGACTTGCACATTTTTTTAGGGGGCACATATCCTTTGGGGGTCTACTATTCAACCCACTACACAGACAGTCGGAAACAGCCTGCATGTCTGTCTATAGAAATAGGTCTGGTCGTATCAACTATGATAGGAACCAAGATCAGCAGAGCCAGGTAGATTTCCAGTTTTGTGGATCATACGGTGTCTGTCACAACAGTGACATGAAGGCAGCCACAGAGAGCATATGAACTTAGGGCCACTGAAATTTGAAGTTCATATAATTTTCACATGTCACAAAATACTACCTTAAAAATTTTTTAACTATATAAAAATGTAAAACCATTCTTAGTTCACAGGCCATAGGAGGCCAAGTTTGCTGACCCCTAACTCAAATGACTGAATACTGTGTAGCCATTAATTATGTTATAAAAGGATATTTAGTGACAAGGAAAATATTCTCAATAATACAATTGAGTGAAAATAACAGGTTAAAAGGGCAATTTTTCACAGTATCATCCTTTATGTTTTTAAAAGAAATCAGCAGGGAACAGGTGGTTTTCATTTTCTTCTCTTTGCTTACTTGTATCTTATAAGTGTTCTACCAGAGTTCCTGTTGGAACACTGTCCTGGAAAGGCTGGGAATGATGCCAGTCTCTCAAAGAGTGGGTTTCTACATGTGGACCCCGTTTTTTTTTTTAGACCATGCTCGACAGCTGACCAAGAACATGATGCGAAAGCCCACCGCTGACCGCCTAGTGAAACAGCGTGACATGGACATCCAGAACTTTGTCAGTTTTATCTCCAGAGACTCCATCCAGAAGTCCCTGCAGATGTACTTAGAAAAGCTCAAAAAAAAGAAAGGCTAAGGAGTGTGCTGCCCTTCTGGGGGCCCTCTGGTCTCAAGGGGTTTTAAATACTAGATAGTTTCCAGTTTAAAAGTCATTTTAGCTCCTTGTTTTTCTGATCTTCTCAGAAGGCCCTCTTCCTTGTACTAGTATCTTGAGGCCCATCCTCACCCACGAGTGCCTTTTCTGCCTGGCAGGTGGGCAGGGTGGTTTTGGTGGGCAGTGTCTACATATGGCAATCATGAACTTGCAGGTGGGACTGTCCTGGATCTCAACAGTGTCACCACTGAGTGTCTTCTTTCCTAAAGCAGAATTGTGAATAAAGTCCTTGAGTTGGCCCACCACTGGGTTGTCTGATGCTGGAAGCATAAGGCCAGGCACTCGTGAGCCCTCGTGATCCACACAAGAACCCTCCACCCCCACCAAGAAAAGTCCCTTGCTACCACATTTGTTCACCTAGATGGAGGGGAGTGTATGATGATTCAGAGAAATCAGGGGAACTCAGAGAGGAACAAGGAAGGCATTACTTGAGAGGCATTCTATGCTGTGAGTGTCCTAGATCTTACTTTAGAAAGATTTCACCAAAAAAAAAAAAAAAAAAAAGGTGCTCAAACTCTTGAAATCTTGAAATAAAGGCTTTTCCTCCCATACAATTCGGGACAGTTCCCAAATCCTGACAGAGATGAGATGTTTAAAACACCAGAAACTTCATCAGGCCCATCAATTATGCCATGTACCCCAGCTCTGCCTGTTCCTTATCCTCAGGTGATGGGCTAACCCTGGGCAAAGGCCACGGCCCTGTTCCAGCCCAGGGCCCCTGAGGAGGAAGGCACCACTGAAGGGCTGTACCCCTGGGAGGTGTGTGGGTTCTACGGGCAAAACTGTAACCTGACCTTCCTGGCAATGCTGGGCAGCACCGGCCTATGATATAGATCAGAGTCTGAAGGTTCCAGCTGAACCAGGGAGTTGGAATGCAGGAGGGACATCAAGCTGGGAGTCAACACTGTACCTGTGTGTGTGAATGCTGGACCCTGCTGCACTTGGTACAAGTTACTGAAAGCATTTACAGTGGTCTGAAGGTGGTAGTTCCCAGCTAGATGTGAAATTCACAGGTCAGGCTGTGCCTGTCCTCTAAGGGACCTACCTGCTGGGCTGCAGGACTGGGATTTGTGCCACAGAATGGCTGAGTCCTAAGAAAGGACACAGAGACCTCTCAGCCAACTTGTTTTGGTCCTAGCCAAGCGTTTGTGCACATTTATTGAGCACAGCTGCATGCAGCACTCTAGGGTTTTTACACCCCTGTGAGGTAGAGGGTGGTAGCCCATTTTACAGATGGGGAAACAGGCTCAGCGGTGCTGTTACATGCCCATGGCCACTTGTCCAGGGCCAGCAGACCCTGCTCTGCAGCCTTGCTGGGAGTTGACCTCCCACTCTGAAGAACCCCTGTGGAGCTGGACCTCATGGACAGTCTACAGGCAGCATGCCCTGGCCAGGCCTTAGGGTTGTCAGTGGTACTTGAGGGTCACCTCCACAGGAAAATGGTCACTGATGGCAAGAGCCTGAAAGGAAAGAGCGCTGAGCCTCAGAGGCCTGCTGGGCAGTCTGTCCTCCCTTAAGCTACACCTCAGCACTGCCCCGCCCCACACACACCTGTAGGATAGAGCCCACTAGGTTTCTACAAATCACTGCATCTGTGAGAATAGATCAGTGAGGCCTGGGCTATCCACCCCTGCAACTGCCTTCAGGTGGGGTGAAGACAGACTTGAGACCCCATCTCAGGAGAAGCAAAGGGCAGCCTATCCTGCCATCCCACATAGGTAGTACAGGGAGGGGAGGGCCAGGTTAGCTCAGGGCGGCAAGGAGCTGGCTCCTCCCACCTACCCGCACAGGGCAGCCTGGGGACCCCCATTCCTTGTGGGGCTCATCACTCACCTGAGTCTGGTCCAGGCCGAATTCTTCCTTGAAGTCGTGCACAGCAGCCGACTGGTCCTTCAGGCTCCTGCGCAGGCGGGCTCCACAGACAACAATGCGGTCGTAAGCGCAGTCCGAGTTGCCCACCGTGGTGTCAGCGCTGTCCGGAATGAGCCACTTGAAGACTTCGCTGCTGCGCAGGCGGATGGCCGCCCAGTCCTGCTCCCGCACATAGCTGCAATCGGCGTTGAAGTCGCCCAGGAACAACATGTCCTGCAGGGGACCAGGATCTGAGTCCGCCCGGCGGAGCCCACGCCTCTCTATGGCTGCCCACCCGGAGCACCTCCTGAACCCAAGGATGTCCCCGAGCTGAGCTTACGTCGGTGCCCCACTTGTCAATGACGTCCAGGTACACGTCGTAGAGAGCGTCAATCTCCGCCACTGCATGGTGCGGAGCTGCGTGCAGTGGGACCAGCACCAGCTCCTTGGCAGCTGAGGAAGAAATGGGTGTCAGAGGCTGGGCGTGGCCTGTGGGAGGGGCAGGGCCCGCATGGGGCGGGGCCTCACCCAAGCCGGCGGCTGAGAATTTGACCACGAAAGGTTCGCGGCTGAAGACATCCTCCGGGTCCGGATACTGGTACGAGTCCACGACCGACACCGAGTCCTTCCTGGGGCAGAAGGAGGGTGGGCACGCTGTGCTGGTCACATCCTGCCCCTCGCTCAGTGTCCCCGCCCCTCACCTGTAGACGAACAGGTACATTTCCTTGTACTGGTCCCGCCCCAGGGGCTCGCTGCTCACGAAGCTGTACTCGTGTCTAGATATGCTGAGGAGACACGGGCCAGGCCCTGGGTCAAGGCACCGCGCCGAGGCCTGGGATGCCGGCCGGAGCTCCCGACGCTGGACCCTGCCCTCCACACCTGTTGATCTGCTCCATGAGCGCGGACACGGCGCTCAGGTCCGGGTCTCGCACCTCCTGCACTAGCACGACGTCGTAGCCAGCCAGGATCTGGGAAGTGGGCAGCAGAAGCAGGGTCACGCGCGGTGGATTCACCCGCGGAGCTCAACTGCAGCCCCGCCCCTGGTCCCCGGGCTCACTTGTGCGATGACGTCACCACAGGCTGGGTCCGACACTTTGCTGTCGCCGAAACTCTGGATGTTGAAGGCTCCAATGCGCAGCGCCACTGCCCCAGAGGACCCCAGTGCCCAGAGCGCAACCAGTAGGGCCCGGGGCCCACCCATTGTGAGGAGAGGGCGGACTGGAAGGGACAGACACAGCCCGCTTGAGCACGGACCTTAAGTCAGATACAGCCAGCCACCTCTCTCCTCCCTAGCAAGGGGGCCGGGCAGGGTCTACTGCCTAAAGCTGACTGGAGCCAAGGTACAACGTTCCCCTGCGCTCTAGGTCTCCCCAGGGTAGTGTGCTGGGCTCACAGCCATTCTCTTACTCTCTGGAAAGACTGAAGCCTAAATAGAGGAACCCCACCACCATCCAGCCCCTGGCTCTGCTCTGCCCCCAGACTCACCCAAGATGTGGGGGGCAGTATCAGAGGCTCAGTATCTGGGTCCACGTAGGGCTCTGAGGTCCAGGCTGGGAGTATGTCTGTGGCACAGGACAGACTGCAAGAACTTGATCAAGCAGCAAACAGTCTGGCGCCTGAGCATGGGCGGGTATTTGAAGCCTTGGTCCAGGGAGGGGGTTGGACTGCACTGGGTCCCACCCCCTGTATGGAGTTAGCCACCAGATCTCCGGGCTCCCATTCCATGGAGAATCTCCCCATCCCCTAGGGCAAGGTGACAGGGGATCACCTTGAGCCTGCTTTGGGTCCCCAAGCCTGTCAGAACCAAGACTCAGAAGCCCCTGCCAACACCCAAAGAACTGTGTCACAACTGCAGGAGACGGCCAGCCAATCCCACGGTCCAGACCTTGTTCTTGTCCCCAACCCCCAGAAACTAGGTCACCCAGAATCTCCCTCCTTGAACTTCATCCCCTCGGGGAAACAAAGGCAGAGCAATTAGGCGAGGACAGCCCCATTCTTATAGCCATGTCTCCTGCTGCTTCTCCTAAATGCCATCAGAGGCTTCTGGTCCCCCAGTCTCCTGCCTGAGGGAACTTCGGTGGGCCTCAGGCAGCTGAGGCCACAGCTCCCAGTGGGCAGGGCAGCAGCAGAAGGCTGCCTGTCCACATGCCAGTGACACCCACACACAGCCAAGAAACCACCAGCCCCATCAGAACACTGGGTGGGTGGCCAGGCATGAGTCGAGGATGGCCTAGGCAGGCAGGCGCTGCCCCTGGAGAACCTGCCAGGGCAGTGGTGCCAGTGCCCAAGGCTGTCATTGCCGCAACATCACAAGCGGTATGTTTTCATGTTTTATTTTAAAGCAACAAAAAACTTATTTACACTCCTACATTTCTGAACATCTGAATTCTGTGCCCCATCTTCTCTGTCCCAGGCCAGGAAGGCATAAATAGAGTGCTCCGGTCCTTGCCCCTGACCCAGCCCAGCCCAGCAGGACCCTAGAGGTGCCCACACTAGACAATAACCGTCTGCACCTCAAGCTGGCCCTCTGGCGAGGCGATGACCAGCTCGCCCGTGTGCTCCAGGATCTCAATATCCTCCGATGAAACCATGGTTACAGTGGCCTGCTCTGCACCATTTGCACCCGCACGGGCCGTGAGCACAGTGCCCTCGCTGATGGCTGAAGCCAGTGTCATGGCCACCTGTTCTGTCAGACTCTCAGGGGTGGCGATGGTAATGGTGTCAGCAGCAGCCGTCTCTGGACCCAGCTCCGCCTCCTGGTCCATAGTCACATTCTGCACGATGATCTGGTGGCCAGCACTGGCCTGGTGCACAATCTGCTGCACCACCTTCATGATGTGGCTGTCCACCTGTGAGTGGCTCACAGCTCAGCCCGAGTGTGGGTAAAGGTGCCAGGATGCCCCTCCCCACACTTCCCCCAGCCCCTCACCTCCGTTTGGGTGCCCTCGATGATCTCTGTGGCTTCACTTATCTCCGCATCATCCTCGGTGGCCTGGACAGAGTCAGAGGTCAGCCTTGCCTGCCCCCGGACCCGATCCCAACCCCAGTGGCCCTACAACCACCTCAATGATGTACTCCTGGGTGTCGGCCACCACGGATGAGAACTCAACCAACACGGTGTGTGGGTCCTCGGCGAGGACAGTGGCAGCTGATGTGGGGCTCTCTTCGGACACTAGCAACTCCTCCACCTCTAGCAGGCAGCCCCCTGCGGCAGGGAGTATGGTCAGGACTGGGCAGGACTGGGCAGCTGCCATCCCTTGCCCAATCCCGCCTGCCCCAACCTTTGGTGCGCAGGTGCCGGTTGAGTGTGCCGTGCTCAGCGAAGCCACGGCCACACTTGTAGCACTTGAAGGGCTTCTCGCCTGTGTGGTGCCGCACATGCCGCACGAGTGAGCCCTTCTCCCGAAAGCCTCGGCTGCAAAATGGGCACACATGCGGCTTCTCCTCCAGATGTGTCCGAAAGTGCACCTGCTGGGCGTTCTGTGGAGACCCACCATCAGGGCCAACCTAGCCTTGGCCGCGACTCAGACTGAGGCTTTCCCCAGCTGCCCTCTAGGCCAACACTGAGAAGGCTGAGGGCCAGGGGGGTGATGAGAAAGAGCTGGGACAGGAACAAGGGATAAATGTGGCCCAGGGAGTGGGGAGCCAGTAGTGGGGGTGGGGCAGTCAGAGGCCAGGGGCCAAAGGGCCCACCTTGGTCTTGTAGCACTTTCCACACTCAGGACAGGGGTAGGGTCGCTCATCTGAGTGGACACGCCGATGGCCACGGACATGGGCAATGGTCTTGTAGAGCTTCCCACAGTCCCCACAGCGGAAGCGGCGCTCGTGCACATGCACCTCCTGGTGCTTCTTGAGCAGGTAGGCCTTGGGGAAAGCCTTGCCACACTGCACACATGTGAACAGCTTCGGCCCTGAGGCCGCACACATCGTCAAGCCAGGTCCACCCCCACGCCCTACCCCGAGGGCCCCACCCTAATAGCCTGCTGCCTGCTTACTGCCCAAAAGACCATCCCGTTTACCCACAGACCATCCATAGCCCAATGCCCCACCCTCCTGTCACCCACCTGCATGGCCCCTTTTGTGGGCCTCCAGGGTAGCCGCTGTTGGGAAGGTCTCACTGCACTGAGGGCATAGGTGGGTTCTGGGCACAGCTGAGGCCTCACTGGCCACCTGCTGGGAGACCACAACACACCTCCGGCACCCACTGTAGGTAGGGCCCCAACAGTACCAAGGACCCACAGCACCCCAACCTTGGTAGGCTCCATCTTGGGCCCAGGAGTAAACAGATCAGTGGACAAAGTCACTGCAAAGTGATAGCAAGGAGGCTGGAGGCCAGGTTAGTGTAGTGAGCTTATACCCGAAGTTCAGCCCCCAGGAAAGAGCACACCAGCAGCAGAAACACCTACTGTCTCCACCTGCTCCACCTCCAGCAGTGGCAGTTCTGCGGGACCATCTCCTTGGCGCTGGGGACTAGATGTGGCAGGAGGGGCTGACTCCAGAGTCCCTCCTGCCCCAGTGACTCGCTCAAGAACAATGCCGGAGTTCTGCATGGCTTGGTGCAGCAGGTTCTCCCGACTGTCCTCGCTGGGGGCTGGGGGCTGCGGAGGAGGCATAAGGAGGGAGGTGGGCCAGGCGGTTTGGCACATGGCACCCACCTGCACCCACCGCATAGAGCAGACACAAGGGGCCTGGGACCACTGTGCATAGCCAGTATCTTCATTCAGGAATGCCCCCTGGGAGTTACACAGCCTGCTCCATCTGCCCTAACATGCCCCACCTTGCCCCTTCCTGCCCTCAGGCAGCCATTGGTCTCCCGTCACCCCTGTCAGTCTGGTTTCCACTGGAACCAGTGTCCAGAACAGAGCCTGGCACTGAGCAGAGATGCCTTCCCCGCAGCCAGCCCCCACCTCCGGGGCCAGGGGTTTCATGCCCAGGGGAAGCTCTTGCATCTGGACATGGACTTCATGGATGACGGTGCCCTTGGCATCTGTCACCAGGTGAATCACAGGCGACGTCTCCATGGGCTCGCCTGTCGCTGATGATGATGTAATAGTCCCCACGGTGGAGGTACCAGATCCTTTAAGGCAGAACCAAGAGAGTCCTTGAAGAAAATGCCCTGAACAGAGCAGCTCCAGGGCCGGAACAGGGAGCGCTCACCACGCTGACCTGCAGGCACATCTTCTTTGCCGACAACCACATCCTTACTCATGCTGAAGCGGATTTTTTCTGTGCACGGGGTGAGAGACTTGAGGTGCCTGGTCAGTGCACCTGACTCCCGGAAGCTCTTCCCACACTTGGCACACTTATAGGGGCGCTCATCTGTGGCAAGAACAGAGTCAACCTCAGGTGGGGAAGGCAAGTCTGGAGCCATAGTCTCACCCAACCCCAGGAGGCAGGGGTGCCCCAGGCTGGCTCACCTGTGTGCCGCCGGTGGTGCCGGATGAGTGAGCCCTTGGTCCGGAAGGAGGCCCCGCACAGCTTGCACTCATGGTCCTTGCGACTGCTATGGGTGACCATGTGGGCCTTGAGGATGCTGCCCTATGGGGGATATGCAGTGTGGCTCAGGAATCTTCCTGGGCAGGAGGCCTGGCCTCCCTAGCTGGCACAACCCGAGGCCCTGGGCTCACCGTCTTAAAGGTCTTGTGACACAGCGCACACACGTAGCGGCCATCCTCATTCACCAGCAACTTGACCTGGGTCTGCTCACCCTGCCCAGCCAACCTGTGTCCCTGACCGTCAGGGCTGCCTAGGGCTTCTGCCATCTCGCTGTCGCCTGGCTCTGCCTCAGCAGCCACAATGACCTCTTTGATATGTCCACTGCCTAAAGAGAAGTGGGTCAGCCTAAGCCTCCAGATGCTGAAGGCCCTGCCGCCTCCTGAGATCCCAGTCTAGGGACATTGCTGAGGAAGAGGGGTGGTGGCAGAGCTGCCTGGAGAAGCTCCAGCCTGCCAAGATGTGTCCAGTGGAGGGGGGTTCCTTGGTGGTATAGTGGCTATGCTTCAGGGCTCTCAACACTGGTCTGGGTTCGATTCCCAGCCAGGGAAGCCCCCCCACAACAAAAAAAATGTGTCCAGTGGGGAGACAATGGCAAGCAGATGACCCCCAACTTAAGCCAAGAGGAATATAGGACTAGAGGGGTCCTGTCACCTCTAAAGGCAACAGATGCTTGGCACAGAGACAGTGGACAGGACAGCCCAGCTCGCTGCCCCTGCTCCTGCTAAGAAGAGGAGGAAATGCCTCCAGGGTTACCCACGGGCATCCATTTTGAAGCAGGCAGGCGAAGGACCTAGCCTGGGAAGTGAATGCTTGAGATACCTGGGACAGCCTGAGGAAGCTGGGATTTGGCACGTCTTGCAGATGTTAACGAAATCTGACAATGTGCAAAGCTAAGCTGTAAACACACTTCACAATTTCCCCACACAAAAACGACAGTGGGAAGTGGTTGTGAAGTCACTTCTTCGAAGCATTCAGCATCAGGCTGGCACTGTGTACTGACAAGCCATTCTCTCCAAACAGAATGGAAGCACTTGACTCAGAAACAATTCAGGGCATCTCTTGCCTGAGCTCTGACTGGCACGCCTGACCCTTTATCCATCCACCGCCCCAGCAGGGAACTTCCAAAAGGACAGGGACTTGAGTTTGGCACAATACACCAAGGGATCAGGGAAGGTGGAACAAGAGGAATCCAAGTTTGTTTCCTGAGAAGAGGCAGGAGTGGGGTGTTCAGCCCCCACACAGTCCCAGCAGCCCCCACTGACCATACCCCCTGGCCCAGCCAGGACAGAGAACCATCAGCACTGAGACACTGAACACTGGCGGTTTAGGACTCTGGCCCACCCTGGGCTCTGGCCCACTGAGCAGCTAATACAAAGGAGACATTTAGGGCACCAAGGATGCCTGTAAAGGGAGAAATCCCCAAGGGCTTGAGAGAAGCAGGGGGTCCTCAGAGCAGAGCCCCCAGAGCTGTCGAGCCACAGGTGTGGACTAGTAGGAGGTAGGGGTGGTAGGAAGGGGCCTGGTTGGCCAGGGGTCTGGAGCCCAAACCCAGGAAACCTGTTTCCCTATATAATACCACCTACCCCCAAAACCAAACACCACACCAGGCTGGAACATGGCCCCACCTCCCACATGACAACATTCCTATCCCAGAGTGGCACCAGGTAAACATCCTTGTCTGGAAGAATGTCAAGGGGAAAGACAACATGGAGATAAGGACAGATGTCCAGCTGCCTCCCTTGGTAGAACAGCCTGTTCTGAGGTTCCCCTCCCCCAGGTCTCTTCCACCCCTTCTTCCTGTCTCACCTGGCCCCAAAGGCTTCCCAAGGCCAAGTTGTGCAAACCTGTTTCCTGTCCAGCTGCCCAGCCTACTCATGCACCTGCCAAGACCCCTGCCCAGCAGGCTCCCCAGTTAACCACCATTCCTTGCCCAACTTCCCAGGCCCAACTCAACCACCCTCCACTGCTGTACGCACACCCAGCTTGACTCCTTCCACCTGTCCCATGGCTGGGCTACCCTTTGATGGTCACACCCCTACACGCTGACCTAGCCCTGATTAATGAATGTGTGACCCAGTCCAGACTTCTCAACACCCCCTCCTCTACTGCACATCAGGAGGCACTTTAAGTTTTAAAAAGCCATCAAAGAAGCTGACTTGGTGTTGTATGCTCATAAAAGCCTTGTGAGAATTAGGGCAGGAGCTGCCACACCCATGTGGGAGTGAACACATGCTGGGGAGGTGAAGGCCAAGGTCAGGCAGCAGCTCAGGGCAAAGCTGCAGCAGCAGCAGGTACATCCCATGCATATCCCAACCCTGACCGTCCAGAGCTAACTGTGCAGCAGAGAGCTGGAACCAGAGGGGAGGCAGAAAAGTGGGAAAGATTCTGGAAGGATCAGGTCAGAGATAGTCTAAAGGAACAGCAGGAGAGTAACCAGCTCGTGATGATGCACAAAGTGAGGACTCCTCAAGGCCCAGGTGTATTCTAGGACTGCCCAGGCCATGAGCTTCCCTTTTCCTATCAGGGCAGCGCCTGGTGCCCAGTGCCTGATCCTCCTGCAGACCCTGCCCTGGGGAAGAGATGCATGAGGCCTCAGCCCTTCCTAGGCCAGGCTTTGATCTCGGGGAGAGCAGTTGCATGGGCAGCCGAGGTCCCCAGTCCCCAGCCCCGAACAGAGGTGGCCACCAGGTCAGCAACACCTCACTGCCGAGATCCACAAGTAGACAGCCCCAATGGGGCCGTGCCAGCTTACCAACAATATCAGGTGTGTGGCTGATGTCTGCCGTTAGAGCAGCTGCCTCCACAACGATGTGGGCCACAGTGATGGGCTCCTCTGGGCCTGTCGCTGCTGGGACCACCTACCAATGGGGGACAAGGGACAGAGGGGACTCATTTGCAGGGCTCGAGCTCTCTTGGCTTGGCAAGCGCAGGCTTATGTTTGTATCCATGCGGGATGGCTGGGGTAGGGGCTCTCAGGTCTGCCAACAGGACCACCACTCTGATCCCGACTCCTAGCCTGGCCCAGGGGGTGAGCCCCATCACCCCAACGCCTCTGCTCACTGAGGAGCACAGAGCACCAAGCGCCCTTGAAGAAGACTCCAGGAGGAAGTGACCAGAGCCCCAGCTGGCTGTGCAGGAATGAAGCTGAGCACCTGCACCTCCTAGCCCCAGCCAACAGTCAGGGGAAAGGGCCTAAGGATGTGGAACTAGGGATGTTCCTGAAAGAGAGGGCACCTCTGGGAGGGGTAGGTAAAGAGCACAGGGTCAGAGTGGGTCAACTCTGGGCCTACTATCCTCTGGGCCACTCCCTGTGGTGACCTGAGACAAATGACTTTGCTTGGGGCCTCCTTGTTCACTTCCCTTTGAGGAGGATGACAAGTGTGTCCACCATGCAGGGGCACTATGGACTATAACTGTGTGCACAGCTCTGAGCATGCATGGGGTACGACAAAGTTGACCCTTTTTATGATGTGGTAGCGGGACTTACAGAGGTGTGTTTTGTTTGTGGGATCCCCAGGAACTATGTTTATAGACAGGCCAAAAAGATAAAAACAACCATGATACCTTTGAGCCAGGAAAGACCCTTGAGCTCCAAGAAAGGAGGCACCTCAGGCCCCAAATGCACAAGCTTTGTCCAGAGGTTACTGAGAAGGCTGGGCCATCCAGGAAAACCCAGACCACCACCAGGCTCTTCATGGTAGGGCTCAGACCCTGCCTCACACACAATTGGAACCAGCTGCACAGGTCTGTCCCAGCACATCACCTCCTCTTTCTCCTCCTCTCCTGCTGTCAGGTGAGCTCAAGGAGGCTGGTGGGTGTGTGTGTGTGTTGGCAGTGGGTGGGGGTCTCACCTCCTGGCCCAGTAGCGCAGCAGCCGCAGAGGTGGCAGGCAGAGCCTCCTGAGAAGCCCGCTGGCAGACCTTCTGGAGCTTGTGTTGAACAAAATCCTCCAGGGCGGTGAACTCCGCCTGGCAGCGGCCGCATCTGTGTACGTCGTCCTCATCTGTAACTAGCCTGCAGTCAGTGGGGCTTGGCAGGGCCTCCAGCCCCAGGTCAAATCCACCCCAAGGGTGGCAAGAGAACGAGAGGCACCTTCCCTGGCCCTCCCAGAGGGGCTGAGAACACTCTCAGGAGCCCAAGATACCAGACTTCATCCTCTGGAGGTCTCAGAAGCAGCATTGACCCCAGGGAGAGCAGCATCCAGCAGAGGTAGCCTTGACCATACACTTAGGCTGCAAGGATCCACTGAGGTTGTAGTGCCCAAAGCCCCCACCTCAGAGTTGAGGGAAGGCAGGCCCAGGGAGCAGCTAGGAGGCAGAGGGATTTGCCCAAGCCAGTATGAAGACGGTGGAGGATCAGGGTTTATGAGGTTTGCACCTTGGGCACCCTTGGGCACCTCAGTGACCATGTCTGGGCCTATTCCCTCATCTGTAAAATGGGCTGACCCAGTGCACATGTGCAGAATACAGTAAGGTGGTGGGGTGTGGGGGGAATGCATGCTGGTACCCACAGGGCTGGGGCTGAGAGGCCAGGCCTTGGCAAATACAGGAGAAGCACCCTGACTCATGACCACATTTTTCTCACTCTGACTCAGTGCTTCCTTGGTTCCAAACAGGTAGCACTTCCTTGCTCTGGTGAAGATGCCCATTGTGGAACTTCTCAGAGGAGCTCCACAACTCAGGGCCATCACACCTGAGCACCTCATCATCTGGCCTGACAGCCAGTGTCTGCCCCAGGTCCTGTAGGAGAGACCTCCTGCTCACTGAGTCCCTACTGCATGCCAGGCACCTCACAAGGAACATTAGCTAATCTGGCCAGCACCCTGGGAAAATGGAGATGTCTATTCCCACTGTAGAAAAACAACCTGAGATTCAAGGCCACCCAGCTGGTGAGCACTGGGGCCAGAACTTAAATGTGAAGGTATACTCCAGATCCCTTGCTGTTTATCCAAAAGAATGAGGTGTTCTTTTTGCTTCCATAAAACTCTGCCAGTTCCCACCACCTCACATTGAGTCCTACGTCAAGGTTAAACCCAGGTCTAGCCACAGAAGGAACGTGGTGAATGTCTTGAATTAATAAGCAATCACAGCCATGACTCGTCCAAAGGCCACCTGACAGAGGGCAGTCTTCAGGATGGCTCACAGTCACATGTCAAGCACTAAGGTGTCCACCACTCTCTTAACCCTCCCAGCCCACTCGCTGAGTCTGACTTGGCACCAGGGTGTTGTTTTTGCAGAAACTCCCATCACAGAAGGGGACACACCCAACCTGTGTGACATTGACACAGGTCATGGGCAAGCCCAGCAACCTCCAAAGAGACCCCTCCTCAGGTTGGCCCTGCCCTCAGTGGACTGCCCCTCCCCAAGCTGGAATAAGGAGCAAGAAAAACATGTACGGAAAATATGAATGCTGTGGATATAAGGACCACCACCCCAGTATCACTAGCCAACCCCTTCCTGTCTGGACCAGTCTACAGCCTCATGGCACAGGGTCAGAGGGCAGAGACCCAAGTTCTATCTCCAAAGTTACCAGTATCCCTGTGAATAAGGCCTCAATGTCTCAGCACTGTTCTCACCAATTTACATACACGCTATATTTTCATTCTCACTATTGTCCTGTGAGGTGGCAGAACCCAAAAATTAAGGGAATGTGTTGAGGAGTCACACAGTCTTGACATCCAATCCAGTCCTGGCTACTTACTAGCTAGATGACCAAGTCACTTTCACATTTATTTTAACCTAAATATTCCTCATCCACAGAATGGGAATAACAGCAATAACGGTAGCATCCCAGGTTGGTTTGAGGATGAAAAAGCTGATGCAGCTAAGTGGTTGATATATTATTATCAGGGGCAGGATCCCCATTTTGTAATGGGAAATAGAAGCTCAGAGAGCTGTGTGATCACCTGCTCAGCATCAAATAGCTAGAAGGTGGCAGGTCTGGGACGGAGCTCGCAGGCTGGCTACAGAGCCTGGAGAAACCCGAGGTCTCGTCCTTCAGGAGCCCCCCAGCCACACCCACCCCAGCTAGGGCTCTAGTGGCCTGTCAGGTGCAGTGAGAGCGGGGCCAGAGAAGGGCGGGGCCGTGCCCAGCCAAGGAGGAAGAGAGGCGCCGGGATGGCAGTGGAGGCGTTAGCGGAGGTCTACAGGGACAGCTCCTTAGGCTTGGGCACCTGTGAGTGAGTACTGGGGCCCACGGGGGTGATGGGCGCCCCACAGAAGAGGCCCAAGGGTCTGAGGAAACCGGGGACTCGTGGAGGGAATCTAAGGGGGTCCCGTGGGAACCAGGAAGGTCCGCAAGGAATCCAGGCCAGGGAGAGTCAGACGCGCCCGCAGCTCAGGCCATCGGAGCCTCCGCCAGCCCGGGCTGAGCCGCCCCCACACCGGCCGTGCCCTGCCCGGTCCGGCCCTGTTACCTTCCTCGCTAAAGGACGCGGGGAGGCCGAGGAAGCTGCCAGGGGCCAAGGTTGCCGCCGCCGACGCGACCCCGCCCTCGCCCGCTTCCCTCCTGGCTTCGGCCCGGACTTCTGCCGTATGCGCGGCCGTCACCCGCACTGCCATCGCGCCTTCCATGTCGCAACGCGCCGCAGGAAGATGGCGGATTTACGACCATGTCGTCATAACAACGGGCCGAGGCTAGCGAGAGAGAACAAGTGGAGGAGGGCGGGGCGGGGCCAGGGTGAATTTGATAGACAGATGGTGGGGCGGAACCTGAGGATGTGGCCTGGACCGGTAGAAGCGGGGCCAGACTACAGAGAGCAGGCCTGGGGCGGGGGTTCGGGGGAGGGATGTGGTTACGTGGATCGGACTGACAGGCGGCAGGGCCAATTCAGAGGAGGGCCTGTGGGGCGGGGCTTATCGCGGCGAGGGCGTGGTCATGTCAAAGAACCGGAGAGCGGGGACGGGGTCGAGAGAGGGCTGCGTTCCGCTAGCTGCATCAAACCTTGAGAGCCCGAGGAGGGTGCTAGGCCTGCCCTGAGTCCTTGTTGCGGCCGCAGCTGCCTCTCAGGGATCCGACCTGGAGAGGGCCGCTGCCGAAACACCGCCCCAGCTCGAACTGGTAGTGTGGTGCTCTCTGTCCCCTACCCACTCAGTGTCAGAACCTCCCCTGATGGTTGCTTTGGTCATGGGAGAAGAACCGAGTTTAGGACGGCTCACGGGTAGCTTCACTAAGCCTTTTATTATTTGGTATATTTTTTAAGTTGTGATAAATACACATAAACTTTATCATTAGTGACATTTAAAAGTACATTCACAATGCCGTGCAACCATCACCACCATTTAGTTTCAGAACACTGCCTGCCATCATTCCAAAAGCAAACCTGTACCCATTAGCAGGCATTCCCCATTCTCCCCTCACCCCAGGCTCTGGAAAACACCTTCTGTCTCTATGGATTTACTTTTTCTGGACATTTCATATAAATAGAATTGCACATTTGGTCTTTTGCATCTGGCTTCTTTCGCTTAGTACAATGTTTTTGAGGTTCATCCAGGTTGTACATACTTCATTCCTTTTTATGGCAGAATGATATTTCATTACATTTGGGTCATTTCCACATTTTTTACTATTGTGAATAGTACAGCCACGAACATGCTCAGACAAGTTCCTTTTACTCTGTTTAAAGTAATATTTAACACTTTCAAGCTAAGTGCTTTACAAGATTTTACTTAAGATACCAATCATCCCCATTTTGAAGATGAAGAAACTGAAGCAAAGAACCAATAGGAGACTGGAGACTCTAACCCAAGTCTTTCCAGAGCCATGGGCTGGAAACCCACAGTGCATGTTCATCCAGTTCAGTTATTTTCTTTGGCCTAGCCCAATACTGGATGCCAGAGGTTCAAGTGGATCAGACCCCATCCCCTCCAGGAAGTCTAGTCTCTAGGGAAGACCAACCACGGACACAAGGGCCCAGGCAGAGTGGGCAGCTTTGCCCTGGGAAGGGCACCAAGCAGAGATTGTTTCCATGTTGGGGCTGCCCAGATGGGGAACTGAGGCCCCTTGGCCTGGCAGGAGCTGGGATGTGTGAAGCACAGGTCAGATGACTGGAGGTCAGGCTGGGGTAACAATGGGCTGCTTTCTGCAGGTGGCTTGCTCACCACTGCAGGATTTTAAATTAAGCAGAGGAAGTGACAGTCAGCGTGTCAGAAAGATCCTTCTGACTGCTGTGCAGGAAAAGGACCTCAGTGCCACAACAGACGCAAGAAGATCCCGAAGAGTACACACAGTAAGATCTTTTTTTTAAAAGATGGTCTAGAACAGGCAAAGGAGGCTATGACTGATTCCATGGTGACAGAAGTCAGAAAAGTGGTTGGGGAAGGGGTATCCGCTATTGACTGGACAAGGATGTGAGGCGACTCGGAGTGATGGAAATATTCTGTATCTTGATCTGGGTTGTATTTACACAGGTATATAGGTATGTAAAATTTCCAAAAAGCACGCTTCAGATTTATGCGCTTTATGTTACTCAAAAGATAATAATAACCTAATAATAACGATTATAATAGCGACCAATTTTTGAGTGCTGTGTTCTAGGCAATGTTCTTCTCTTAGACCCAAATCCCATTACCTTGTAGTTACTCATTTACAAGACTACTAAGGCATAGAGCAAGCATTTGTAAAGGACTGGAAATGACAGCGCAAGACTTGTTGGGAAGGAGCCCCGGATTGGCTCTCAGGACTGGCCAAAATCGGTCGGCGCGCTGCCACCGTATCTATAGCGTGTCCAGGAGGGAGGGCACCGTCCAGAGCCTCCCAGGCAAAGGTGAGGACGTGACTCCAGCCGCAGGGTACAGAGCCCCAAC
>PVJL010015753.1:0-23142 GCA_004026885.1 Lyroderma lyra
TCTAAAGGCTCACACTGCTTTCGGAACTCTGGGGTGCATGAGGAAGTGCCCGCTCCGTAAGTCCAAAGCTGTGGGCCTGGCCTGAGACAGCAGGGTCGCCTTTGCAGCAGGCTGGGAACAGGAACTGCAGCCCTGTGTAGGTCTCCAGGGGGCTTAGAGCTGGGGTGTTATCTTTGCAGTTCAGAGTCCTCGCTCAGCCTTTCTACCACTCAAAAGTTCCAGAGGCTGGCTCCCAAACTCCTTCCGTCCCCAGCTCCCCAGTCTCTCTCCCCTCCCCAAAACTGCGCAACTGCAAATAGTCAGCAGGGATCGCATCCGGATCCCGCGTGGTCCGTCTCTGCTCCCTTCCCTCTCCCCGACTCGCCCCCTTCTTGCCAGCCTTCAGGTGTTTACTTGCGATTTGTGGATTTCTCAACAGCCGGTTTGTCACTCAGGGTCCTCTTTCTTGGCTCCTGGATGGCCATTCAATTGTGTTTTCAGGGAGAGGCTTTAGGAACCTCCTCTCCAGTCGCCATCTTGTCTTCTCTCTCTATGTGTTTTTAATCTCTTCTTTTATTTGTTCTTTGATCCAGTCATTTTAAAGATATTGTTTAATCTCCATGTATATGTGTCTGTTTCCGCTTTTCTTTTGCACTTGATCTCCAATTTCAGAACTTTGTGGTCTGAGAATAAATACATTTGGTATGATTTCAATCTTCTTGAATTTGCTGAAGCTACTTTTGTGTCTCAGCATATAGTCTATTGTTGAAAATGTCCCACGTGCACTAGAAGGAAAGATATAGTCTCTTTTTTGCTAGATGAATTGTCTTGTAAATGTCAGTTATGTCCAATTGCTGTAATGTGTCATTTAGAACTGATATTTCCTTATTTATTTTCTGTTTGGATGATCGGTTCATGGCTGTTAGAGGAGTGTTTAAGTCTCCCACAATGATTGTGCTTTTGTCAGCTTCTCTTCAGATCTGTTAGTAGTCGTTTTGTATATTTTGGTGCTTCCTGTGTGGGAGCATTATATTAATTAGCATGAAATTTTCTTGTTGTTGTATTGTGCCTTTTATCACTATGTAATGTCCATCTTTGTCTCTTGTTATCTTTTTAAACCTGAAATTTTTTTCATCAGATATCAGTATGGCAACTCTTCCTTTTTTGTGGTTACCATTTGCTTGGAGTAGTGTTTTCATCCTTTCACTCTGAGTCTGTGTTCCTTCTTATGGCTGAGGTGTGTCTGTTGGAGACAGCACATGGATGAATTTGGTTTTTCAATCCAGTATGCTACTCTGTGTCTTTTTATTGGTGAGTTCAGTTCATTACTATTTAGCGTGATGATTGACATATGAAATTTCCTGTGATCATTGCTTCCTTTTTTAAAACTCATTTTTATTTTATTTTTGTTTCCTTTTCGTTGGCTCAACTCCATTCCATTTATTCTGATGTTTTGTTTCAGGTCAAAGAGCCTCCTTCGGTATTTTTTGAAATGCCAGTTTTGTGCTGGCAAATTCTCTCAGCTTCTGTGTGTCTGAAAAGATTTTTATTCTTCCTTCATATCTGAAGGATAATTTTGCTGGATAACTTATTGTTGGCTGGAAGTTTCTCTCTCTTAATAGTTTGAATATTGGATTCCAATCCCTCCTGGTTTGTAGAGTTTCTGCTGAGAAATCTGATGTCAGACTGATGGGTTTACATTTAAAGTTATAGTTCTTTTTTGCCTAGCTTCCTTCAGAATTGTCTCTTTGTGTTTAGTTTTTGACATCTTCAGAACAACGTGTCTTGGAGATCTGCTAGGGTTCAAGTATCTAAGGGATCTATTTGCATCTTGAATTTGGGGTTCCAGATTTTTCCACTGGTGTGGAAGTTTCTCGTCTTCTATTTGAGTATGCTGTCTGTAGCATGCTCTGCTCCTTCTTCCAATCCTATTGTCCTGATGTTGTTTTGTCTCATGGAGTCAGTTAGTTCTTGCAGAGTTCTTTCAAACATTTTGGCTCTGTTTTCCCTATCTTCCTCTTTCTGAGATGTTTTCATGTTCTTATCTTTGATATCATTAATTCTTTCCTCCATCTGCTTGGCCCTGTTTTCTATGGCAGTTATTTCATTTCTCACTTCTTTTGTTTTATTATTTATCTCTTGAATTTCCATCTCATTCATCCTTTTAGTTTGAATTTCTTTGTTAAACTGTTCTTTTTTTCATGGATTTTCTTTCTGAGATTATACATCTTAGTTATGGTGTTTTGCCTGTATGTTTACATTTCTCTGAGAGTCTTTAGAATGGCTATTTTATATTCTCTGTCAGTTCATTCATAAATTTCTAGATCTATAAAATCTTTTTCTGGAGGTTTTTTATCTTCTTTCTAAGCAGCTTCAAATCCTAAGGTAGTCATATTGTCTGTTATGTTCTTCTTTTTCAGCATGAGGGTTTTATTTTCAGCAGAGCCCAGGAGATCACTTTATTTCTCTGATTAGTATTTTTTGTGATGTTTTGCTGTAGAGCAGACACTACATGGTGCTGAGGTGCAAGTTTTGGGAGAGAGGGGAAGTGTTTAGGGGTTATCTCTTTTCTCCACCAGGGTTTGAAGGTGGGGTGTGGTTGTCCGTGTTCTCTCCACTTCCTGCAGTTTGTTGGGGAAGGTGTGGGAGAAGGGGGAGGCCAATAAATTCAACTTGAGGCCACTCTTCTTCATGCATTTAATTGGGGAAGCTGGGGCAGACAAGGGAGGCCAATGAGATGAAGGCTGAGACCGTTCACATTGGTCAAGTCAAATTCTGTCCAATCCACTATGTACCTTCTTCAGCTTTTTATCCCCAGCCATAAGTCAGGGATTTGTTTCTACAGCAACCACTCCAGGCACTGTTTGCAAGCCTGACCCCCAAATGCAGCATGACAGCCTAACATGGTGTGCATGCTGCAAGTCAAGGGGGATGCCTTGTGAGATAGTTGCATGTTCCTGGTGAGCCACGAAGGGGCCATGAGGGGGCCACACACATGCACCATGAGCCAAGACGAGGGCTGCTCAAGAGGGCTGTGGGTGTGCACTCAGTGAGTCACGTTGGTGCCTTGAGGGTGTGCCACAAGTTGAAGGGTGGGTACTTAGAGTTTCAGAGCTCAGCTCCCAGGCTTTGTCTCTAACATGCTGTTTTTAGGTCCAGCTGCCTCACGGTCTCCCCACATTCCTGCCACTATGGTTTCTCCTCTTGTTTCCACTTGCCCCCCCTCTTCCCTTCATTGTGCTGCTTCCAGATTTTTTTCTATTTCTTTTAGTTAGCCACAGTGGCGTCAGTTCAGGATCCATTTCTGCTCTCTTTCTACTCTCCTGCTCATGCCTCTTTCTCTAACCTTCAGATGTTTTCTTGTGGTGCATGGATTTCCCAGTTGTCTCTGCCACTCAGGGTTTTCCATGTTGTATCCTGGCTAGCGTTAATTGTATTTTTCAGGAGAGGTTTTAGGAACCTCCTCTCTGGTCATCATCTTGCCAATCTCTGCCCAATCATCTATTGATGGGCATTTAGGTTGTTTCCATATCTTGGCTATTGTAAATAATGCTGCAATAAATGTGGGGGTGCATGTTTTTTGAATTAGTGTTTCCCATATTTTTGGATAAATACCCAGAAGTAAAATTCCTGGATCATAAGGTAATTTATTATTAATATTTTGAAACACTTCTATACTGTTTTTCATAGTGGCTGGATGAATTTTCAGTCCCACCAACAGTAAAAAAGGGTTTCCTTTCCTTCACATACTCGCCAACACTTGATGTTGGTTGATTTGTTGATGGTAGCTATTCTGACAGGACAGAGGTGGTATCTCATTTCTATTTCTCTGATGATTAGTGATATTGAACATCTTTTTATTTGTCTATGTCCTCTTTGGAGAAATTTCTATTCAGGTTTTCTGCCCACTTTTTAATTGGTTTGTTTGTTTTATTAATGTTGAGTTGTATGGGTTTCTTGTAAATTTTGAACACTAACACATTATCAGATGCCTCATTGGTGAATATTTTCTCCCATTCTGTTGGATATCTTTTTGTTTAGTTGATGATTTCTTTTGCTGTAAGCTAACTTTTTAGTTTGATGTAGTTCCATGTTTTTTTCTTTGTTTCCCTTGCTTGAGAAAATACATTATTAAAGGTGTTACTAAGGATAATGTCTGAGAGGTTACTTTCTGTATTTTCTTCTAGAGGTTTTATGGTTTCAGCTCTTATATTTGAAACTTGTATGGTGTAAGAAGACTGTGCAATTTAATTTTTTTTTTTTTTTGGCATGTATCTGTCCAGTTTTCCCACATATTGGACAGATACATGCCAAAAAAGAAGGGACATTGTGTTTACCTCAATGTATGTTCTATTTCTGTGAGAAATGCTTTAAGATGTAATGCTCTAAAAATATCAATTAAATTTATCTGCTCTAGAGTGTCATTTAAGGCCATTGTATCCATGTTGATTTTCTGTCTGGAAGATCTGTTCATTGGTGTCACTGGGGTGTTAAAATCTCCTACTATGATTGTGTTACTACTGTTGATGTCCACCTTTGTCAGTCAATATTTGCTTTATGCATTTAGGTGCACCTATGTTTGGTGCATAAATGTTTATAAGAGTGATGTCCTCTGTTTGGATAATCCATTTATAATCATGTAATGTCTTTCTTTATCTCTTGTTATAGTCTTTGTTTTTACACTTATTTTGTCCAATATAAGTATTGCTACCCCAGCTTTTTTTTCATTTTCTTTTGGATGAAATATCTTTTTCTAAGCCTTTATTTTCAGTGTACATATGTCTTATTTTCTGAGGTGTATCTCTCGTGGACAGTCTATGCCTCAGTCTTGCTTTCTTACCCATTCAGCTACCCTGTCTTGATTGGAGCATTTAGTTCATTTATATTTAAAGTGATTATTGCCATGTTATTGTATTATTTATGTTTTTAATTTTATTTTGTTTGCTTGTTTTCTCCTTTCTTCTGCTTAAAGAAGTTTCTTTAGCATTTCTTGTAATGCTGACCTGGTGATAGTAAACATTTTTAGCTTCTCCTTATCTGGGAAGTTCTTTTTCTTGCCTTCAATTTGAAATGGTAGCTTTGCTGGATAGAGTAGTCTTGGCCATAGGCCCATGCTTTTCACTACCCTGAATATTTCCTGCTATTCTCTTCTGACGTGCACAGTTTCTTTTGAGAAATCTGTTGAGACTCTTATGGAAGCTCCCTTGTAAGAAAGTTGCTGTTTTTCTCTTGCTGCTTTTAGGAATTTTTCTTTGTCTTTACCTTTGTCATTTTAATTATGATGTGTCTTGATATGGACCTATTTGGATTCATCTTGATTGAGACTCTCTGTGCTTTTTGGGTTTGTATATCTATTTCTTTTGCCAGTTTAGGGAAGTTTTAGTCATTATTTTTTCAAACAGGCTTTCAATCCCTTGCTCCCTTTTTTCTCCTTCTGGTGCCCCTATGATTCAAATGTTGTTATGACTAATGTCTCACAGGTTTCTCAGACTATTCTCATTTTTTAAAATTCTCTTTTCTCTTTGTTCCTCCATTTGAGTATTTTCTGCTACTTTGTCTTCCAGATCACCAATTCAATTTTCTGCTTCATCTTACCTTTTGTTGACTTATTTTAGTTTAGTGTTCATTTAAGTTATTGTATAGTTCATTTATTTGTGTCCTATATTTTCTATGTCTTTCTTTCTGGTTGCTATCTCTTTGTTGAAGTTTTCAGTAAGTTCCTTAAGCATTCTTATAACCTATTTTCTAAACTCTAGTTCTGGTGGTTTGATTGCCTTTATTTCATTTAAGTCTGATTTTGGAGTTTTCTCTTGTTTCTTTATTTGGTACATGTTTCTCTGTTTCTTTATTCTGGGTTCCTCTCTGTATTTGCTTCTATATAGTAGGTATATCTCTTATGTTTCTTAGTCTTTCTTCATGGCCTTATGCAGTATATGTTCTATGTGGTCTCTTTGATCTCCTTTATGTGTAACCTAGAATTATCTTTTGAGTGTGTGGTGTGTGGTCTCAGTTGTTGTTTAGTAGTGTGCTCCTCACAGTACACAGTTATCTGTTCAAGGAGAGTGGCAGAGTAATACTGAAACCTCCTTGGTCTGCTGCAGACAGCCACTCTTGCTGAGGTCTGCAAGAAAGTCTTCTGTTGTTAGTAGGGTGGGGCTAATCACTCATTCACCTAGAGTGCCTCTCTGTGTTCACTTTTGGGGGAAAAATGATAAGAAACAAACACACAAACAAATATACAAAAAAAAATTAATTCCCTTAGACTTTCATGTTCTGCCACTTGCAGGACACTGTTAGCTGCCTTGGTGGTGGAAGAATGTTGACAGAGCAGCACTGGAAGTTTTTCTGGATGTTGCAGACATCCATTCCTTCAAATAACCTAAAGAAATTTTTCTCCTGCTAGTAAGATTGGGCTCATCATTCAGCCACCCAAAGTTCTTTTATGTGGGCAGCGTAACACTTCAGGGTGCCTGTGCACACTTAAAAAGAAAAGAAAATAATTAGTATTAATAATAATAATAAAATTAATAAAATAATTAAAAAATTGAAAATAAGGATTGGAAGTAAAATAAAACAAAAATTAAAAACATATACAAAAATTTTAAGAAAAATTAAAGACATAAAATACAAATAAAATAAATAAATAATAGTTTATAAAAAGAAACAAAATAGAGGAAGAGAAAAAAGGTAAAATTAAAAAGAAAAAATTGTTTTATATAAGCTTTGTAGTAGAAAATGAGAGAGTAAATGAAAATAAAAACAGTCAAATTGAAAAGAAAAGAAAAAGTTAATTTTCCTACTCTCTTTCTATGGGTCCCATGCTCTTTCATTATCAGCACACTTTCAGTTGCCATGGAGAAGCAGCAGGGTGGCTCTGAAAGCTCTTTGGTAAGTGGTATATAGCTTCTCCTTCAAAAGTCTGCAAGAATGTGTTTCTCCACTAGTTGGGTGAGGCCATTCACTCAGCCAATCCAAATTGGATTGGGCTAGTCTTCAGTGTGCCTGATCACACTTTGAAAGAGAAGAAAAAGAAGAAAAAATAGAGAAAATATTAATATTAATAAAATAAAATGAAAGTAAAAGAAAATAAAAAGAAAAAACAGAAAGAAAGAAAGAGTAATAGAAAATTACAGAGAAGAAAAAAGAAAAAAATAAATAATTTTTTGGAGAGCCCAGCATTTTTTCACTTGTATCTCACTTTTAGTTGTGCAAGGGGAGTGGCAGAGAAAATGGCCCAGTACCACTGACCTTTCCTCAGAGAGCTGCAGAAAGCCTTTCCTGCTTCAGATTGAAATAAGAAAAGGCAATTAAAAAAAAACTAGGGAAAGACTGATTGCTCTGCTGCCCTAAGTGTCCCACTGGGTGGGTAGGACACAGCTCTGGGTGATCTGGACAAAATTTCAAGATATTTGTGTGTCATAGGGGAAACCTGTTGTTAAAGAGTTCCATAGCTTTATTCTTGCTGTTGGCAGCTTGGCTTCACTATGTTATTTTTTTTGTTAGTCTGCTTTGGAGGGGTTGTCCAAAAGGGTGAGGCTGCTTGCCCCTCTGTTAAAAACCCATAAGACCAGTTTCTGTGGCTGGTAGGGTGGGGTTGGGCACTTGGCAGCCTAGAACACCTTGGGGAATGTAGCTTAAGTTATGATTGGCATCATTTTCAGGTGTGTATTGAGCATGCATGGATTTTGTTAGACCAGTGAGGTCTCAGAGTTGGTCTTTTGAGGGAAAGTTTAATAAAAAAAAAAGATGTCCTCTTGTGTGCCACATATGTGGTGAACTCCATGCTCAAATAATGGGACCCTCCAACCCCCACTCCAAAACCTTACATACCAACCCTCCTAGAATGTCTCTGGTGCCTCCAGTAATGTTGTCCCTCAGGTAAATAATAAATGAACATGGCAAGCATCTGAGCCAGTGCACCCAGGAAAGCACCTGGACTTCCAGCTGACTGTTATCTCACTCACACAGGTGGACAGTATTCCTGGTGATTTCACTGCCAGATTCAACAAGTTTTTCTCTCTCCTGTGTGGGACTTTTGAGCTGGGAGTGGAGGTACCCAGTGTGGATTCAACACCCTTCATTTCTCTGTGTGAGCCCCTGTGCCCAAGGTTTTCTTTCAGAACTTCCTCACTATTCATGGGTTTGAGGTCACCCATTTTTCTACTGGTCTTGATTGGGCTTCCTTCACCATATCCTCAGCTGTTGTGGTTATGCTCAGTCTTCCAATGTTTCCCAGTGTTTACTGTCTTTATCTATCCACAACCTTAATATGATTTGGGAAGGCTGTAGAAGCAGCATCCATTTAATTCGACAGCTTCCTCTGTCCCTTCAAATTTGATATTTTATATACATAATTATCTGCATGTAAAGATAAACTTTTAAAAACTGCCTTGAAGTTCAGGGGTATAATTGCCTGATGAGCAATTCTGCTTCACATTCAGTGATAATGAAAATTAGACTGATGTTGGGCTCTCCCATCTTTCACATGTTTGCATGTTTGCTTACATGGGTCATATCACTTCTCACTTTCTAGGAGAGAATTTAGACATATGGGCACATCTATCAGCACCGATGAGGGGCAGGGTGGTGGTGGTGTTGGTACTAGGAAATGTAAGTTTCTGGCTGGAAAAGGTGAGAAAGAAAATAAAAATTTTTGGACAATTACCAGTTCGTGTATAGTGCATCTATCATATTAGGCATCAAGAACATTCTTTTGGATTAAAATGTCTAGATTAATATGCAGCCCCTCTAACTTCTAGGTCTATCTATTATTTGAGCAATTAGTTCTTCTAAATCTGTTTCTCATCTTTAAACATAAATATATATATATATATATATATATATGTGTGTGTGTGTATGTATAATATATATATAAAATCATGACATTAGACACCTTAAAAATTACATTGTACAACCTAAATACATCAAATTTTTCTTTATCAATCATACCTCAATAAACTTGAATAAAAACATATACAAATAGTAATAAAAATGGAAATTAACAGCATTCCAACTGTGTTAGTTTAATTTATTGTCCTCAGTTGGTAATTTATCTTCCAGTACCTGCTCTGATGTAATAAAGTTTTCTATTATATTTAGCACAGTGTGAGAGCTTTGTCTGTAGAGAGCACTACAGGGAAATTGCAGTAGAAGAAAGTTTCTCTTTCTGGCTCTGGTCCACTGAGATTTTGCTCATTCTGGTGCCTGCCAAACTGCTAGTCAGCACTAAAAATTTTGGAGGATATTCTATTACACTCTGTCCAAACCATGACCCCAAGCATGCAGTCTCTCAGTGACCGTACAGCCCTGACCTGGGCTGCATAATCAGTAGTGTCAGTTCACAGGTTGCAGTCCAGTCTTTGTTCCAGAAGTAGCATTTCAACTCCTTCTGCACACCTTCCACCTACTTCAGTTTACCTGTGTCTCAGAGAGTATTTTTCATGGCCCCCACATAATAGATACTGTGTATCTCAGGTCATATGTGACTGCTGCCCTGACAGTGAATAGTACTATCTCTGCATACTTGCCCACCACTTACACTCATTTGTGCTTTAAATGTTAGCTTCCTTTTGTTCTGTGATTGTGGACCAGCTCTGGCCTGGGAAACACAGAAAATGCTTTCACTGAATTCACTGAAATCCACCCTGTCAATTGAGGTCTGCACCCCAATCTTGAGAAAGCACCTCTTCCAAGTTTTTTTCTTAGACTCTCCCCCTCAGCTCTGTTACTCCTTAAAGTTCCTTTTATATCTTTATCTTCTTATAATTGTTTTTAATTCTTTATATTACACTTCCCTTGTTCAAATTACTTTGTTGTTTCTGTCTGTTAATTGGAATCAGATCAATGCATTTACTTTTTAATGTTTCTGTGAAAATTTGATATTAATAAATTAATTCAATATGGGCACCTACTATAATCCTTGGCCTATAAGTAAGTTTCTGGTAAATATTAGAACCACCATCAGCATCATCAGTATTATCTTCATTATCTTTAAGAGCTGCAAAAGTACCATAGATTCTTCAGTTAAAACTTTTATTCAGGTCTTTTCAATAGAGTATTTGTTGAGAGCTACTTAAACTTTGCTGTTCTATATTGAACCCCTACTCCTGCCTCAGAGTCACTGTTGATGCTCTTCAAACCACCTCTGATACTACTATCAGAAAATTCATTTTAAATAATTAATATGAAGAAGGCATAGTATATTGCTCTGTATTGCAGTGTCTCCACTGGAAAAAAAGATTATAAAGCCTACTTTGACTATCTGGGTATATAAAATAAGCTAATTATTTATTTAACATAGCTTAGAATGTAAAGTGCTATATGAGATCTTATTACTATGAGAAGACAGTGCATTTTTAAAGAAACAATCCCTCTAGCTAGAAGATTTTCCATTCTATCAGCCTGTTGATTAAAAGTCATTATAATGAATTTTAAATGATACACTTTTGACTAAAAATCTTCTGTACCAAGAATATTTTTTACCTTGAAAGTTTTATATTGTATTTTTGTATAGAAAAATCTCATCAAACCTAAGTAAAATGAGAAAAAAAATTAAGTCTGAATGTGACTTATGGTGCTGAAATTTTTGTAAGTACTATGGTGGGATTAACAGTTAAAGTAATAAAGTATCCTCTTCATAATCATTTGAAAGGCAAGGAGGTCAAACCCAGTTCTTCCATGTGAATAAAGAGGGTCACTTAGGGATCAAGATGAATTAAAATGAGATATTTGATTCCACAGCATTCAATGAAATAAAGCATAATGTTCAAGCTGATAAGGTCCTTCACAAGTCTTCTATCATTGTCTTCTTCACTTTCTTTATTAATATTGCTCATGCTACATGGAAAGGCTTCCTGCACCATTTAGATTTACCAAAAAATTATGATGTGTGTTATTCTGTTTATTAAGTGAACTAAACATAATCTAGGTTATTATCTTTAAAAAAAATTTATGAACCACCTACTACATATTGAATACATTTTATTTAATCTCAAAAAGCTTACATTGTAGTTATAGAAACAACATAAGTGACTTTATAAAATAAATTGCAGTCCATGGTTTAAAAATTATAAGCCATAGAAAACTACATATAAGGGAAAGAAATGGAACTTCATACACAGAAATGTGAATGTGAACATTTAATAGAAAAGGGTTCTAACATTTATTTAATAATTGTTTCCAAAGAAGGTTAGAGCTTATTAAATTGAAGCCATTTTTGCTTTTAGAATCAGTTTAATGGGTTTGAATATTTAACAGAAAACCAGAAGGTGAATTACAGGAAAAGATCTCAAGTGAATTAAATATTCAATCATAATTGCTAAAAAGAATTAGAAGAGAATGAGGGAGATTCAGCAGGAAGATGGTAAGGACATGAAGTAAAAGTCAGAGAAAAGAGAGATCCCAGACAAATTCAAAAGGTGGGGGCACCTTAAAATATAAAGTTGCTATCGAGAATTAAAATTTCTGATGGTGATTAGCCAAAAATTTTGAGAATTCTGTAGGGCTCAGATTCATTAAAGTTTAAATATTTTGTATGAATGTTTGAAAATTAAGAAATCCGAAGTGTCAATTCAAGATCTAGATTGATGCAATGAGAGTTAGAAATAATCTGGAATAAGAAGAACAAAAGTAAGAGAATAAAAATATCTTGAATCTGAAAAGGTATCAGTAAAAATGGCAGAAACAATGTAGACAAAAGAAAGTGGTTGACTTATTAAAAGTGCTGAAAGAAAAAACAAACTCTCAAATAAGAAATTTGTAGTCAGCAAATGTATTGTAAAAAAAAATTAGAAAGAAATCAAGAAATCCCAAATAAAAAAAATAACTGAGAGAGCTCATTAGTAGCTGATATGCCCTTTAAAAAATATGAAAAGTAGTATTTTATTTTGAAAAGAAATAACATCAGTAACTTGAATCCATATAAAAAAATTAAAGAATGCCATTAGGAATAATTACATAGGTATAAATACAAAAGACAGCATGCATACATTTTTTGTTTGTAACTGTTTTTTCCTTTAAAATACAAATACATACTGAACTAGCTATAATTCCAAGTTGATGGAAGCAATGTATAAAGATATATTTGGTGACAATAAGAAAAGATACTAGATCTATATAAAAGCACAGGTTTATATAACATTGAAAACAATTTGGTAGTAATCTAAACAAAATTAACATAAAGTTATTAACAGTAATTCTCAAAAGAATCATTAAGAATTTTAAAATATATTTAAAAAGAAATGACAAGAGAAAGAAAATTCTTCACTAGAAAAATATCTGGTTAGCATAAAAAGAGACAATAATGCAGGAAATGAGAAATAAAAATTAACAAAAAATATAAGAAACACATAGCAAAATGACATAAATATTTTCTACCTTAGTACTTACACATAATGTAAATGTACTAAACTTGCCAATTAAAAGGTATACTGGCAGAAATAATAAAAAAGACAAGACTCAACTGCATGTTGTGTAGAGAAGATGCAGTTTTTCTTGTTTTGTTTTAGATTTTTCTTATATATATTTTTAATTTTTTTCTTACTTATTTTTATTTTTAATTATGTATGACATACAATATTATATTGGTTTCAGGTGTATAGCACAGTGATGAGACATTTATATAACTTACAAAATTCTTACTTGAATATATTTGATTCCTATCTGACACCATATATAGTTATCACAATACAATGCTGCTGACTATATGCCTTACGTTGCAGTCTACATCCCTGTGACTATTTTGTGAATATGAATTTGTACTTTTTTAGTTCTTCCCTTTTGCACCCTCCTCCCATTACCTCAACAAACCTAGTACCCACCTGATGCTACCCATAGTTATTGCAACATTATTTACTGTATTCCCGTGTTATACCCTACATCTCCATAACTATTTCTTTGTAATCATTGAATTGAACTTTCCATTTTTTCCCCTTATTTTACCCCCTCCCCAAAACTTTCTCCCATCTGGCAACAACCCAATATTTTCTATATCTATGGATTTTCTGTTGGTCTGCTTGTGTATTTTTTTCTTTGGATTTCACCTGTAAATAAAGTCAACTTGTAAATAAAGTAAACTTGTATCTGTCTTCCTGTGTTTGAAACTCTACTCAGTGCAACACCCTTCATGCATTTTGATTGAAGCTTTAGATCCATTTAAATTGAAGGTAATTACTCAGATGTAGCTATTACCAGTTTATTATTCATAATTTTCTCTCTCTCGCTTTCTATTATTTTTTAATCTTTTTTTAAATCTTAAAGTAGTCCCTCTAACATTTTTTGTAATACTGGCTTGTTGGTGATGAACTCCTTAAGTTATTTCTTTTTTTTTTAATTTATTTTTAATGTTAGACTTATTGGAGTAAGTCTGTTAGCAAGGATTACTGGGTTTAAGGCATACAATTCTACAGTGCATTGTCAACTTGTTGTATAATAAGATCACCTAATGTGACTTCTCTTTCCATCACCATATATTTAGATTCCCCTCCCTCCTCTTCCACCCCATCCTCCTTCTCCCATCCCCTCCCCAGTAGTCCCCAAATAAACATTAAACTACTGATTGTGTCCATGGGTTATTTCTTCATTCATTTATTTTTTCTTGGTTGCTTTCAGTTTTATATTCCACATATGAGTGAAGTCATACAGTTTTTGTTATGAGTGAAGTCATACAGTTATTTTGCTAAGCATGATGGTCTCCAGGTGTGTCCATTTTGTTGCAAATGGAAATATTTCATCTTTTATTATAGCTGAGAAATATTCCATTGTGTATATGTACCACAACTTTTTTATCCAGTCATCTGTCACAGGGCACTTTGGTTGTTTCCACATTTTGGCCACTGTGAACAGCGCTGCAATGAACATTCAGGTACATAAGGCTTTGTAGACAAAGGTTTTCAAGTTTTTTGGGTAGATTCCCAGAAGGGGGATTGCTGAGTCATATGGTAACTCCATTCCCAATTTTCTGAGGCACCTCTGCACCATCTTCCACAGTAGTTGTACCAATTTGCATTCCCACCATCAGTGTGCGAGAGTTCCTTTTTCTCCACATTGTCTCCAGCACTTGTTATTCTATTTCTTGTGGATAATAACCATTCTAACAGGTGTGAGGTGGTATCTCATTGTGGTTTTCATTTGCATTTCCCTGATAGCTAATGAAGATGAGCATTTTTTTATGTCTGCTGGCCATTTGTAGTTCTTGGTGGGAGAAGTGTCCGTTTAGTTCTTCTGCCCATTTTTCAATTGGGTTGTTTTTGTTGTTGTTGTTAAGTCTTATTAGTTCTTTATATATTTTAGATATTAGACCCTTATCCGATGCGTTATTTGCAAATATTTTCTCCCATTCAGTTGGCTATTTCTTTGCTTTGTTGATGGTTTCTTTTGCTATGCAGAAGCTTTTTAGTTTGATATAGTCCCATTCATTTATTTTTGCTTTTACTTCCCTTGCCTTTGAGGTCAGGTTCATGAAGTCTTCCTTAAGTCCTAGGTCTATAAGTTTAGTACCGATGTTTTCTTTTATACGGTTTATTGTTTCAGGTCTTATGTGAAGGTCTTTAATCCATTTTGAGTTAATTTTTGTATATGGAGAGAGTTCACAGCTCAGGTTCATTCTTTTGCAAATGTTTTTCCAATTTCCCCACAACACCTGCTAAAGAGACTTTCTTTACCCCATTGTATGTTTTTCACTCCTTTATCAAAAATTATTTGTCCATAAATTTCTGGATATATTTCTGGGTTTTCAATTCTTTTCCATTGGTCAATATTTCAGTTTTCTGCCAATACCAAGTTGTTTTGACTATTGATGCTTTGTAATATAAATTGAAGTCAGGGAGTGTAATGCCATCAGCCTTATTCTTTTAATGTAGTATCGCTTTGGCAATTCAAGGTCTTTTATGGTTTCATATAGATCTGATAATTCTTTTATGTATTTCACGAAAGTATGATTGTGGGATTTTGATGGGTATTAAATCTGTAGATTGCTTTGGGTAGAATGGCCATTTTAACAATGTTAAGTCTTCCTATCCATGAACAGGGGATATTTTTCCATATCTTAATGTCTGTTTCAATTTCTTTCAAAAGTGTCTTATAGTTTTCCATGTATAAGTCTGTCACATTCTTTGTTAAGTTAATTTCCAGGTATTTCATTCTTTTTGCTGTGATAGCAAAAGGAATTGATGCCCTCATTTCTTTTTCTAAGGATTCCTTGTTTGTATATACGAATGCTCTTAATTTGTGTACATTGATTTTGTATCCTTTGACTTTACTGTATTTATTTATTGTTTCTAATAGTTTCCTGGTGGAATCTGGGGAAATTTTTATATAAAGGATCATGTCACCTGCAAATAGTGACAATTTGACCTCTTCTTTCTGAGTTTGGATACCTGTTATTCCTTTCTCTTGGCTGTTTGCTGTGGCTGGAACTTCCAGTACTGTATTAAATAGCAGTGGTGACAGGGGACATCCATGTCTTGTTCCTGATTTTAGGGGAGTAGGTTTCAGGTTTCTCCCATTCAGTATGATGTTAGCTGAGGGTTTGTCATATATGACCTTTACTATGTTGAGATACTTTCCTTCTATACCTATTTTATTTAGTGTTTTGATCATAAATGATTGTTGTATCTTGTCAAAAGCTTTTTCTGCATCAATTGTTATGATTATATGGTCTTTATCCTTTATTCTGTTTATGTGGTGTATCACATTGATTGATTTTCATATGTTGAACCATCCTTGTGCTCCCAGGATGAATCCTACTTGATCATGATGTATAATCTTTTTGATGCATTGTTGTATTCTATTTGCTAATATTTTGATTAGGATTTTTGCATCTGTGTTCATCATAGATATTGATCTATAGTTTTGTTTTTTTTGGTTGCTTTTACCAGACTTTGGTATTAGGGTAATGTTGGCTTCATTATGAGTTAGGAAATACTGCTTCTTCTTCAATTTTTTGGAAGAGTCTGAGAAGTATAGGCATTAATTCTTCTTTGAATGTTTTGTAGAAGTCATTGGTGAGACCATCTGGTCCAGAGCTTTTGCCTTTAGAAAGATTATGGATAGTCATTTCAATCTCATTGCTATTGATTGGCCTATTTAGATTACCCAGTTCTTTTTGGTTCAGTCTAGGTAGGCTATACATTTCTAGAAACTTGTCCATTTTTTCTAGGTTGTTAAATTTAGTGCCATAAAGTCCTTCATAGTATTTTCTTATAATCCTTTGTATTTCTGTGGTATCAGTGGTAATCTCTCCCCTTTCATTTGTTGTTTTGGATATTTGTGGTTTTTTCTTTCATCATTTGATTAGTCTAGCCAGAGGTTTGTCAATTTTGTTGACTTTCTCAAAAAACCAGCTCTTCGTAATATTGATTTTTCCTATTATCTTTCTGTTCTCTAATTGGTTTAGCTCTGCTTTAATTTCTATTATTTTTTTTCTTCTGCTGACTTTGGGTTTTGTCTGCTCTTCTTTTTCTAGTTCTTTAAGATGGGATGCTAAGGTGTTTACTTGTTATTTTTCTAGTTTCTTAAGATAGGCCTGTAGTGATATAAATTTCCCTCATATTACCACTTTCAATGTGTTCCAATAATTCTGACATGTTGTATTTTCATTGTCATTAGTTTCTATACATTTTTTAATCTTGTCTTTTATTCGTTCTTTTATCCAGTCTTTTAAAAATAAGATGTTGTTTAATCTCCATGTATATATGGTTTTTTCTGCTTTCCTTTTACAGTTGACCTCTAATTTCAAAACTTTGTGGTATGAGAGTGCATTTGGTATAATTTCAATCTTCTTGAATTTGCTGAGGCTACTTTTGTGTCCCAGCATGTGGTCTATTCTTGAGAATGTTCCATGTGCACTAGAAAAGAAGGTATAGTCTCTTTTTGCTGGATGAAGTGTTCTGTAAATGTCAATTATGTTCAATAGCTGCAATGTGTTGTTTAGAGCTGATATTTCCTTATTTATTTTCTGTTTGGATGATCTGTCCATGGCTGTTAGTGGGGTGTTTAAGTCTCCCACAATAATTGTGTTTTTGTCAGTTTCTCCTTTCAGATCTATTAGTAGTTACTTTGTATATTTTGTTGCTTCCTCGTTGGGAGCATATATATTAATTAGTGTCACATCTTCTTGTTGTAGTATGCCTTTTATCATTATGTAATGTCCATCTTTGTCTCTTACTATCTTTTTTAACCTTAAGTTTACTTCATCAGGTATCAGTATCAACTCCTGCTTATCTCTGGTTACTATTTGCTTGGAATATTGTTTCCCATCCTTTCACTCTGAGTCTTTGTTTTTCCTTATGGCTGAGGTGTGTCTCTTGAAGACAACATATGGATGGGTTTTGTTTTTTAATCCAGTCTGCTACTCTGTGTCTTTTTATTGTTGAGTTCAGTCCATTAACATTTAGAGTGATGATTGGTATGTGAAGATTTCCTGTGGGCATTACTTATTTATTTGTTTGTTTTTGTTTTATTTTCATTTCTTTTTTGTTGTTCCAACTTTATTTCATTATTCCTGATGGTTTTTTTCAGGTCAAAGAGCCCCCTTCAGTATTTATTGAAGTGCTGGCTTTATGCTGGCAAATTCCCTCAGCTTCTGTGTGTCTGCAAAGGTCTTTATTTCACCTTCATATCTGAAAGATAATTTTGCTGGATAATTTATTCTTGGCTGGAAGTTTCTGTCTTTTAAAGTTTTGAATTTTGGATTCCACTCTCTCCTGGCTTGTAGAATTTCTTCTGAGAAATCTGATGCCAGCCTGATGGGTTTTCCTCTAAATGTTATAGTTTTTTTTTTCCCCCTGGCTGCCTTGAGAATTGTCTCTTTGTCTTTAATTTTGGACATCTTTAGTACCATGTGTCTTAGAGAAGATCTGCTGGGGTCCAGGCATCTACGGGACATGTTTTCTTTTTGAACTTGGGGTTACAGATCTTTCCATAGGTTATGAAATTCTCATCTACTATTTGTTTGAGTATGCTTCCCGTAGAATACTCTGCTGCTGCTTCTAATCCTATTATCCTGATGTTGTTTTCTCTCATGGAATCAGATAGTTCTTGCAGAGTTCTTTCAATCCTTTTGTATTTGTATTCCCTATCTTCCTCTTTCTGAGCTGTTTCCATGTTCTGATCTTTGATATCACTAATTCTTTCCTCCATCTGCTTGGCCCTGTGTCCTATGGCAGTTATTTTGTTTCTCACTCTCTTATTATATTATTTATCTCTCACATTTCCATCTCCATCTTTCTTATGTTTTTAATTTCTTTGTTAAATTGTTCCTTTTGTTCACGGATTTCCCTTTCTATGTCGTTCATCTCAGCTATGGACTTTTGCCAGTATGTTTTCATTTCTCTCAGAGTCTTTAGAATGGCTACTTTAAATTCTCTATCACATAGTTCAGAAACTTCTAGGTCTAAGAAGATGTCTTCTGGGTAAATTTCATGTTCTTGCTGAGCAGTTTTAGTTTTTAAGGAATTCATCCGGTCTGCTGGGTTCTTCCTCTTTGACATGAAGTCATTATGTTCAGCAGAGTCCAGGAGCCCTGATTAGTACTTCTGTGGTGTCTTGTTGTAAGGCAGACACTAGGTGGCTCTGGAGGCCAAGTTTTGGGAGAGAGGAGGGTTGTTTATTTCTTATTTCTGGTCTCCTGCCACATTTAGAGGCAATGCGCATCTATCCAGGGTCCCTCTGTTTCCTGCAGTTAGTTAGTTGTTTAGGGAGGCTGTAGGAGAGAAAAAAGGCCCACAAAAAGCACACTGGGGCAACTCCACCTCCTGCCCTATGCTAGGGAAGCTGGGTGACGTGGGCCATCACTGCTCTTGCTGGCTGGGGCAAATTCTATCAAATCCACCTTTCTTCCTGGGCCTGCTCTAGCAACCAGCAGTTGGGGTGCAGTCTGCAGGCTCGCACTGCTTGTAGGCCCCAGGAGCACATGTGCAGGTGCATGCGCCACAAGTTCCAAAGCTGTGTGCATGATCTCAAGCAGTATAAAGGCAGCAGGCTCATCTCCACAATGGGTGGAAACAGGAACCGCGGCCCTGAATAGGAGCTTGTGGGCTTGTGCTGTAGGTCACGAGGGCGCTGGAGCTGAGGTGCTGTCTCTGGGGACCCACCTCAGCCTGAGGCTGTTCAGAGTCCTCGCTCTGTTACTCAAAAGCTTCAGAGGCTGGTTCCCAAGCTCTTTCCCCAATATGCTGTTCTAAGGCCCGGCTCCCTCACAGTCTCCCACCATTTTGCCACTTTGCTGGCTTTTACTCTTATCACCTCTTGGCCTTTCCCCTCCTATACACTGTGCTTCTCCCAGACAGTCAGCAGTGATTGGGTCCTGTTGCGATCCATCTCTGCTCCCCCCGCCCTCCCATTCTCCCTCTTCTCTCCAACCTTCAGGTGTTTACTTGCAATGTGTGGATTTCTCAGCTGCCATTGTGTCACTCAGGATCCTCTTTCTTGGCTCCTGGATGACCATTGAATTGTGTTTTATGGGAAAGGATTTAGGGACCTCCTCTCCGGTTGTCATCTTGCCCTCCTTCCTTAAGTTATTTCTTGCTTGGGAAGCTCTCTATTTGTTCTTTTATTTTGAATGATAGCCTTGTTGGGTAGAGTAATCTTGGTTGTAGGTTCTTACTTTCCATCACATTAAATATTTTCTGCCACTTCCTTCTGGCCTATAAGTATTTGTTCAGAAATCAACTGAGAGTCTTATGGGATCTCTCTTATAAGTTACTAGTTGCTTTTCTCTTGCTGCTTTTAGGATTCTGTCTTTGTCTTTAACCTTTGCCATTTTAATTATAATGTGTCTTGGAGTAAGCTTGTTTGGATTTATCTTGTTTGGGATTATCTGTGCTTTCTGAGCTTGTATGTCTGTTTCATTTGCCAGGTTAGGGAAATTTTCAGTCATTATTTCTTCAAATGGGTTCTCAATTCCTTGCTTTCTTTCTTCTCCTTTTGGTACTCCTATGATGGAAGTACTCTTTATGTGGTGGCAGAGACCTCTATAACTATCCTCATTTTAGTTTTTAAAATTCTTTTTCATTTTGCTATTTTGACTGAATGTTTTCTATTACCTTGTCTTTCAATGATCTCATTCAATTCTCTGCTCCATCTGGTTTTCTGATTATTCTTTTTATTGTATTCTGAATTGTATTATTCATTTCTGACTAGTATTTTTTTATGATTTGTATGTAATCGTTTATGTTTGCTATCTCTCTGTTAAAGTTTTCATAAGTTCCTTAAGTATCTTTAAAATGATCATTTTGAACTCTGTATCTTGGTTCCTTTCCTGGAACTTTTTGTTGTTCATTTATTTGAGATGTGCTTTTATGTTTCCTCATTTTGGATACCTGTCTGTGTTTATTTCTATATATTTGGTAGATCTGCAATGTCTCCCATTATTTCTGGATAGCCTTATATAGAAGGTGACCAGTGGGAACTTGTCACCAACTCCCTGGCAACCTGTGCTGTGTGCTCCTTTAATTCTGGTTTGGTGCCAGTCCTGTTGCTGGAGATACTCAGCAAAAGTATCAGAACACACCAGTGCCACTCACTGTCTACCTGGGGCCTTCACAAATAAATTTTTTTTCAAGAAATATTGCAATGTGTATGAGATTGGCTTTTCACAGGAGAAAGTACATTTGCTGTTGGCAAAGTTGAGTGGGGTATGTTTTTAATGAGTTAGCAGAATACAGTCACCAGAGCTCACCAGACCAAACAGGTTTAGATTTAGCCATGTTGGGGCAGGTGCAACACAGGAAAGTTGGCATCCACTAGTCAGATGCTTAGAAGAAGGAATTACCCAGAAAAAAATGACAACTGTTCTTTAGCCCTCTCTCCAAAGCCACAAAACTCAGGTTTTTTTTGTTTGTTTGTTTGTTTTATTTTAAATATTCTAGAGGGCATGCATGCACATACAACTCTAGTATTTTGAACAGTCAATTTTATTTATTTATTTATTTATTAAAAAAAATTTTTTTTTATTGGGGTGACATCTGTTAGCAAGGATTACATAGGATTCAGGTATACAATTCTACACTGCATTGTCAACTTGATGTATAATAAGTTCACCACCTAATGTGACTTCTCTTTCCATCACCTTATA
This sequence comes from Lyroderma lyra, assembly GCA_004026885.1. Classification (NCBI taxonomy): domain Eukaryota; kingdom Metazoa; phylum Chordata; class Mammalia; order Chiroptera; family Megadermatidae; genus Lyroderma; species Lyroderma lyra. Next base: position 21,053 of record PVJL010015753.1, read on the forward strand.
TTGAGCTTCCCCCTCTCCTCTCCCACCCCCTCCCCTTTCTCCCCTCCCTAACCCACTCGTCCCCAAATAAACATTAAACTATTGATTGTGTCCATGGGTTATTTGTTTGTTCATTTCTTTTTTTCTTTGCTTTCAGTTTTATATTCCGCATATGAGTGAAGTCATACAGTTCTTTGATTTTTCTGTCTGGCTTATTTCACTAAGCACAACGATCTCCAGGTCCATCCATTTTGTTGCAAATGGAAATATGTCATCTTTTCTTATAGCTGAGTAATATTCCATTGTGTATATGTACCACACCTTCTTTATCCGGTCATCTGTCGCAGGGCACTTTGGTACAACCACTGTGAACAGCGCTGCGATGAACATTGGGGTACATAAGTCTTTGAGGACAAAGGTTTTCGAATTCTTTGGGTAGATCCCCAGAAGGGGGATTGCTGGGTCAAATGGTAACCCCATTCCCAATTTTCTGAGGACCCTCCACACTGCCTTCCACAGTGGTTGTACCAGTTTGCACTCCCAGCAGCAGTGTACCAGAGTTCATTTTTCTTCCCATCCTCTCCAGCACTTGTTATTCCTTGTCTTGTTGATAATAGCCATTCTCACAGGTGTGAGGTGGTATCTCATTGTGGTTTTGATTTGCATTTCCCTGATAGCTAATGAGGATGAGCATTTTTTCATACGTCCGCTGGCCATTTGTATTTCTTCATGGGAGAAGTGCTGTTTAGTTCTTCTGCCCACTTTTCAATTGGGTTGTTTGATTTTTTTGTTGTTAAGTCTTATTAGTTCTTTATATATTTTAGATATTAGACCCTTATCTGATGTGTTATTTGCAAATATTTTCTCCCATTCAGTTGGCTGTCTTTGGCTTGTTGATGGTTTCTTTCACTGTGCAGAAGCTTTTTAGTTTGATATAGTCCCATTCATTTATTTTTGCTTTTACTTCCCTTGCCTCTGAGGACAGGTTCATGAAATCTTCCTTGAGCCCTAGGTCTATAAGTTTAGTACCAATGTTTTCTTCTATACAGTTTACTGTTGCAGGCCTTATATAAAGGTCTTTAATCCATTTTGAGTTAATTTTTGTATATGGAGAGAGTTCACAGCTCAAGTTCATTCTTTTGCATATATTTTTCTAGTTTTGCCAGCATCACCTACTAAAGAGGCTGCCTTGTCCCCATTGTATGTTTTTGCTCCTTTATCGAAAATTATTTGTCCATATATTTGTGGGTTTATTTCTGGGTTTTCATTCTATTCCATTGGTCTCTATTTCTGTTCTTCTGACAGTAGCAAGCTGTTTTGACTATTGATGATTTGTAATATACATAGAAGTCAGGAAGTGTAATGCCACCAGCCTTATTCTTTTTATGTAGTATTGCTTTCGCAATTCGAAGTCTTTTATGGTTCCATATAAATCTAATGATTCTTTTATCTATTTCACGAAAGTATAATTGTGGGATTTTGATGGTTATTGCATTAAATCTGTAGATTGCGTTGGGCAGAATGGCCATTTTAACAATGTTAAGTCTTCCTATCCATGAACAGGAGATATTTTTCCACCTCTTAAAGTCTGTTTCAATTTCTTTCCAAAGTGTCTTATAGTTTTCAGTGTATAAGTCTGTCACATTCTTTGTTAAGTTAATTCCCAGGTATTTCATTCTTTTTGTTGTGATAGCAAAAGGAATTGTCTCCCTCATTTCTTTTGCTGTGGATTCGTTGTTTGTATAAAGGAATGCTGTTGATTTTTGTACATTGATTTCGTATCCTGCAACTTTACTATATTCATTAATTGTTTCTAATAGTTTCCTGGTGGAATCTTTGGAATTTTTTATATAAAGGATCATGTCATCTGCAAATAGTGACAATTTGACCTCTTCTTTCCCAATTTGGATAACTTTGATTCCTTTCTCTTGCCTGATTGCTGTGGCTAGAACTTCCAGTACTATATTAAATAACAGTGGTGACAGGGGGCATCCCTGTCTTGTTCCTGATTTTAGGGGAATAGGTTTCAGCTTTTCCCCATTCAGTATGATGTTAGCCAAGGGTCTCTCATATATGGCCTTTATTATGTTGAGATACTTTCCTTCTATACC
>PVJL010015754.1:0-23139 GCA_004026885.1 Lyroderma lyra
AGGGGAGAAAGGGGAGGGGGTGGGAGAGGAGGGGGGAAGCTAAATATAAGGTGATGGAAAGAGAACTCACATTAGGTGGTGAACTTATTATACAACAAGTTGACAATGCACTGTAGAATTGTATGCCTGAAACCTATGTAATCCTTGCTAACAGATGTCACCCCAATAAGTCTAACAATAAAAATGAATTAAAAAAAAAAAAGAAAAATATGTCAGAAATCTCAAATGTTTAAAAACTAAATAACACACTTTCTAACCCATGAGTCAAAGAAGAAATCAAAAGAGAAATTCCAAAAGTATTTTGAACTGAAGGTAAATGAAAACCCAATATATCAAAACTTGTATTTAAACTGAATAGAACTTAGAGGGAAATCTATAACACTAAATGTCTAAATTAGGAAAAATAAAAAACAAGAAAGTTGCAAACCAACAACCTCAGATTCCTTTCAACTTATGAAACTAGGAAAAGAAAAAGAAGAACAAATGAAACCCAAAGTAAGTAGAAGAAATAATAATGACACACAAAATTTAAAGAAATAATACTAATTCAACACAAACTTTTTCAGAAAATTAAAGAAGAGGGAAGGAAACCTGCAAGGCCAACAATCTATGATACCAAAGCAGACAAGGACATTATGAGAAGAGAAAACCACACACCAATATTCCTCATGAACACAGAAGCAAATCTCTCAAAACAAAATTTTAGCAAATTGATTCCAACAATATATAAAAATGAATAGCATATCCGGACTAAGTAGGCTTTAGCCCAGGATTGCAAGGTTGATTTAACTCTTGAAAATCAATCAATTTAATTCACTATATTAACAAATCAAAAAAAGAAAAACCACGTGACTACCTCAGTCAATACAAAATAAGCATTTAACAAAATCTAACTTCCATTCCTAATAAAAACTTTCAACAAAGTAGGAATAGATGGGAACATCTGCAACCTGATGAAGAGTATCTATGAAAAGCCTACAGCTAACGTTACACTTAGTGCTGAAGACTGATGGCTTTCCCTTTAATATCAGAACAGGGAAAGGATATCTGCTTTCATCACTTATATCCAACATTGAACTGTAGGTTCTAGCCAGTGTAATTGCAAGAAAAATAAACAAAAGCCATCCATATTGGAAAGGAAAAAGTAAAACTATCTTTATACACAAATAACATAATTATCTATTTTGAAAATCCTATGTAATCTTCAAAAAAGCTAGTAGAATTAATAAATGAGTTTAGCAAATTTTCAGTATATAAAAGCAATGTAAAAAAAATCAAATTATATCACTATGCTCTGGCAACAAATAGTGATAAATGTAATTTAAAATGTAATACCATTTATAATACTTTTTAAAGATATAAATTACTTAGGGATAAATCTGACAAAAGATGTACAAGTTCTGTACAATGAAAACTACAAAATGTAATGGAAATAAATGACAGAATAGTTCAATAAACAGAGATATATACTGTTTTCTGGGGTTGGAATACTCGATATTGCTAAGATGTAAATTTTCCCTAATATGATCAATAGACACAATACAATCCAGTGAAAATCTCAGCAAGCTTTTTACATTATACATTGTGTGTGTGTGTGTGTGCGCGCGCGCGCCAAAAAATGCATACACATTTTAAGAAAGGAAAAAATTGTATTAAAATTGTAATATCAATCTATACCAATAACAAAGTCACATTGGACTTCTGCAATTATAAGAGGTGCTCAGAGTGGTTACCATCAGTGTCCAGACACTTCTGATTACGGCGAGCTACTGCTTGAGTAGCATTGACCGAAGTGTCCACTTGTATCACTGCATCTGTCATTTCAGTTTCTTCCCGAAGTACTTCCAGTGTAGCCGTTTTCTACAGTACACCACATCCTTTAAGGTCCCCCATAGATAGAAGTCAAGGGGTATTAATTCAGGAAGACATTCTCAAATTTGTAATACCACTTGAAAATGGTCTTTTGCTCCTCGAATGACAACCGTGTTTCTGCCATTTTCTTTGACCATCCTGCTTGTCGCATGGTAACGCTAGCATTCATTTTTGATTAACACCATCTTTTGAGCAAATATCATACCACACATTGCTACCATAATTCAATTCAACTTCAAAAAGTAATACATAAATAACATCTCTTAAAATGTGTATACATTTTCGGCACCCCAATAGATATATAGATATATAGATATCTATATCTATATCTATATCTATATCTATAGATATAGATATAGATATCTTACATTAGATAGTTAATTTTTACATTAATAAAATAAATATATCTTTTGTAAAAACTGACACGCTGATTCTATAATTCATTTGGAAATGCAAATGATCTAGAATAGCCAATTCAGCTTTGAAATGTGGAGGACTTATTACCACCTAACTTCAAGACTTAGTATAAAGCTACAATGATCAAGACAGTGTAGCACTGAATGCAAGATAGGCAAGTAGAATAATGAAATAGAATAAAGAAGACAAAAACAAATACTTGCAAAAATGCAAAGGCAAATTTGGTGAAATAAAAGCTCAGTTTTTCTTACAAATGGTGCTAGAACAATTGGATATCCACATACAAAAAAACAGAACTTTGGCCTTATACCACATACAAAAATTAACGCAAAATGAATCACAGACCTAAATCTAAGAACTAAGAGTATAAAATATCTAGAAGAAACCAGGAGAAAATCTTTGCAGGCTTAGGTTAAGCAAAGATTTCTTAGGTACAACAACAAAAGCACAATCAATAAAAGAAAAAAATTGATAAATTGAACATCAAAATTAAAAACATTTGCTCTTTGAAAGACATTGTTAAGAGAAGGAAAAGACAAGCACAGGAATAAATATATGGAAGTCACATATTTGATAAAGGATTTATATCTAAAATGTATAAAGAAATCTTAAAACTCAGTAAGAAAACAAAAATTTTAAATGGGCAAAAGATTTGAACATAAAATTGACCACAGAGGATATACAGATGGAAAATAACACATAAAAATGCTCAATGTCATTAGCCACGAGGAAATGCAAATTAAAACCACAGTAAGGTACCTCTACACACTCAACTAGCATGTCTAAAACTTAAATGACTGACCAAACCATGAGTTGGCAAGGCTGTTGAACAACTGGAATTTTCACACCCATTGCTAGCGGGACTGTCAAATGGTGCAACCACTTTGGTGAACAGTGTGGCAGTTTCATTAAAACGTTAAACACACGCCTACCATGTGGCCCAGCCATTCTGCTCCTAGGTGGTCACCCAAGAAAAATGAAAAACTATGTCAACACAACAACTTCCACCTAATGGTTCCCAGGAGCTTTATTTGTAATAACCAAAAACTGGAAACAGGAGCTCCCTGGTGGTGCAGTGGCTAAGGCTTCGGCGCTGTCAGCACTGCGGCCTGGGTTCGATTCCCAGCCTGGGAGCTACCCACATACTACAAAAAAAAGAAGAAGAAAAAACTGGAAACAATGCAAATGTTCATCAGCAAGTGAACCGATAAATTGTGGTGTATCACTACGATGCATACGACTTAGCAATAAAAAGTGTGAGTTACACTCAACTACAAGGATGTATCTCAAAATAACTGTATCAAATGAAAAAAGTGAGAACTCCTCCTTCCAAAAAAGGCCAATAATGTACTGATTCCATTTACATAAAATTTCAGAAATTACAAACTCATCTATTGTGACAGAGAGCAAATCTGTAGTTGCCTGGGGGTAAAGAGGAAATTTGGGGGGGGCAGTTAATATGTTCATTATCTTGACCGTGGTGATGATTTCAGAGATGCATATATAAAGTCAAAACTTACCAAATTGTACATTGTAAATAATTGCTACTTATTGTATGTGAATTATACTTCAATAAATCTGTTTTAAAAATATCTAACAGTTTGAGCCTTAGGTTCCTTCCCCAACTCTGTATACCTGGGCAACAGCCCTTTCAGGTTTATTCTCTGGAGGAAGTTAGCGGAGAGTCATTGGCCCGGGGGACAGCAGGCACAGTTGATGGCAGGAGAATTATAACAAAAACAGGAAAGTCCACGTACTGAATGCTGAGACTCACAGCTCTAGAGCCCCACTTGGCTCCCAGAACCCTGACAACCAGGCAAAAGACTGAAAAAACTCTTCTCTGAGCAATCTTGTTGGCCCAAGAAGGAAGACTTACACATTCTGACATTGGGAGTTCCCTGAAAGAGCAGCATGGCCAGACAACCCTGCAGTGAGGCTGCAGTCCTGCTCATGAGATCAGAGCTTCTACTCCTAAACACGAGCAGGCGACAAAAATCAACGTTTATTCAGCGAAGATAAGAAAAGGTGTTTGAACAAAGGGCTAGGGAGCCTTATGGCAAGATAGACTATCACACTTTTTAGGAAGAAATCATTAGAAAACACCCAAAATTGAACCACCCAAGAAGTAGCAATTGAAGCCCATTTTTAGGATCTGCAAAGATAAATATTCAAAGAACCAGCTGGAAAAAATTGGGAATGGTTGCCTCTTGGGAAGGGAAAATGGGGAGGAATGTGGGAACTGCTGTAGAAACAAGTCTTTAAATTGTGTACCCATGTACTTTTATAAAAACGGGAGGAAACATGAAAGGAAATCAATTCGAGTTGAATAAAGCTTTCAAAAAGTCAGTGGATAGGATGACCACACGTCCCTGTTTGCCAGAGATATTCCCAGCTTATTTACTATTAATAGTGCTCTCTTTTACTCTCCAAATATCTCAGTTGGCCAACTTCACAATGGATGTCAGGCTGACACTTCTCCAATCCACTGATTAACCTAAGGGTTTCTAAAAATTCATGTCTTAGGACACAATCCTTTCTCAAGTGCGTACAAGGTTTAGCAGCGAGCGTCCCTGGCCTCTCCCCATTAGATGCTAATAGCACTACCCAGTTGTGACAATCGAAACTAACTCCACATATGGCCAAGGTTGGGGAAGGAGTACATCTCTAGTTCAGAACCACGGCTCTACATTTAACTCCCAATTTATGGGAAATTCTCAGGATGTAGTTATAAGAGAAGAATAAATTTACTTCAGTGGGATTTAAACTATTTCATGGACCAGCAGGAAATTTCTGGCAAACCAGACTTGGTCCGCAGACCGGCAGTTGAAAACCACTGTGTTAAAGGACATCAGCAGGACACAATCAGCCAAATTCAAAATATGTTAAATTCTGAAAGACAAATGACAGGGGTTCCCTGGTGGCGCAGTGGCTAAGGCTTCGGCGCTCTCACCGCCACAGCCTGGGTTCGATTCCCAGCCAGGGAACCAACTAACTAAATAAAGGACAGATGACCCAGTTTTTCCAACAAACATGTGGCATGGGGGATGTATGGGAAGAGGGACTACTACCATTTAAAAGCTCTTTTAAAAATCAACAAATGCAGTGCACGGACCTCGATCAGATCCTGATTTAAGGTGAAGGAAAAAAGCACGTTTGACACACTCGGAGAAAATTGAGTATGGGCTAGGTATTATGATCCTAAGAAACACTGTTCATGTTGTGAGTGTGATCGTGGTTCTGTAGTTACGTTATTGTTCAGAGGTTTCTGTTAGAGATACATGTTGCTGTGTTGACAGATAAATGAAACGGCATGAAGTCTGGTTGCAGAAGGGCAGGCAGGGGACAGGCAAAACACAAACGTCAGAGCGAAGACGACTACTGCAGCCGAGGGGTGGGCGCGTGGGTTCTCATCAAACTCACATCTCTACTTGCCCGTATGTTGAGTTTTTCCATCATAAAAACGTAAATGATAGAAATAAAATCCAAGAAATGAATTAGGCATAGCTTAATGGGAAAGGACTGGGAGTCCAGATGTCAGGGGCGTATCGCCTGTCCCTTCGCTAACCAGTCTGGTTATTTTAAATAAGAAAGTTACTCCTCCGGCCAAAAAATGCGGGTCTTGAGTTAACGAATTCCCGTGATCCCTTCCAGGGGAGGTTTGCAAGGATTCCACTATTTCACTTGAAAAGGGTGAGTTGAACAGCAGCCCTGAGGCCCAGCAGTTCCCGGATTCACTCCTCAGCCCCTCCACTAGTTTAGAAGGAGCAAGATCAACTGCACTGGAACATTCTGAATTAGAAAGTGCCTGCTGAAGAAGGCTGAGTCAAACGCCTCTTTAAGTGGCAGTGGCTACAGTTTGAGTATCTCGTCAGGAAAGTGTGCATTATAAGTCAGTATTACAAAGGTGCTTATTTGCAGCTTTTCCAAAAAACAGTGAGAAAGAGGGAAGCGTGCATAATAAAACAGCCAGGCAGCTGAGGCAAAAGTCTGCTTTTCCTTAACCTCTCTGCCCCGCACTCCCACCTGAGTCCTTACCTACAGGTATCCCTTTCCTGCGAGCCTGAATGCAGCCTCTGTAGGGCTGAGGGGCAAAGTGGACCGGAAGAGGGCAGGTGCAGACGGGTGGAGGGAGGGGGCACCTACCACTCACAGTCGGGGTGCAGAGCCCAGAGCAGCAAAGGAACCACAGAGCCCTGTTCTCCCATTCCCCGGCCGAGCCCCACTGCAGAGAAAACGCCACAAAGGAAACCCCTGCTAGAGAGAGCCCCCTGAAGCACCCTGGAAAGTAGCGTCCCTGAGGTCTCTGCCCTTGCTGGGAAGAATGCAGAAAACTCGCCTTGCCACCACATGTGGAGCATCACCCACGTGAAGGGAAGGGGGCAACTCACCCGTTCCCTCCCCTGCACCCTCATTCTGGGCCCCAACTAAAACCTCCGCTTCTCCCCCTCAGCATGTCACCAGTGCCTCCCAACAAGTCTTAGGGCCTCCAGGGTGACCTTCCGCAAACGCAAACCTGACCATTCTCCTCCTGAAGGTGTTTTCTCAAGCGCCCATCGCCATGGGGGTCAGAGCCAGTGGACAGGACCTCCAGCAGGGCAGTGAGCACTAACGATGTAAAGGCCTCCTCAGAAATCAGGAGCTGCACGACTCCCCTGGATAAGCCTAAAAGGAGCTCCTTTATAGTATTCATGCACAAGGCCTAGGGGCAGAACAAAGGAATCCTGCAGAGATTAAATCCTGCTCTTGGCTTTAGGCCTGGGCTCCCGGGCTCTCCCACTCTGCAGGCACCTCTCCAGCCTCTCCAGACCTCTTTTGTTACCAAATGGCAGGCCCCTCCCACTGCACAGTGCTGTCTCCCACCTGAGAAGGTGTGGGGGTAGAGCTGCCCCGGGAGGGACAGGGAGTGTATTCCAAAAGTCTTGGCCACCTGAGTCATCAGTCAGGCAGCTCAGCAGATGGCCCTGAGACAGGCAAACAAGGACCTGAAGGGTAGAGAGAAGCTCAGTGAGTCAGCGAAACATGGACCAGGTCAAGTCTACAGATGAAGTTCAAGTGCCTGAGGTGGCTTTACAAAAAACTGTTTAATTACACAAGTAGCACAGGAATAAATTCTGAGAACATTCTTTCGTGTTAAGCTACCCCATATTTGGTTAGGATATATTTCATTGGAACAGAATGCCTGGCTAACAGCGGTGTGAGCAAGAAAGGCATTTAACTATCTCAGGTAACAGAAAGTTTGAAAAAGAATGGTTTCTGCTTTGGAACAGCAAGAAGATTTAGGGTACTAGACTGATGTCTCCACAGCTTCCAGGCATTTCCCTCATGGTCATAAAATTGTTGCCGTGGCTCCAAGCATCACATTTTCAAGCATCAGCCCCAGACAGAGAGAAAGAGGAGAAGTAGAACTCTTTGTTCACTATACTCTCTCTTTGTTATTAGAGAAAGGGAAAAAAAACTTCCTAGGTGGCACCAGTGGACTAGGTCACATGCCTATCCCTAGATAAATCACAGGCGAAGAGGAATGCTATAAGTATACTTGGCTTCGATTCATTGTGATTCAACACCTGGACCCACCTTTCCTGAGCACAGTGCTGCCTACTGATACCTGAACAACATTGGAATTCTTAGCATGGAAGAATGGGGGGCAGGTGGGGAATGGACGCTATTGAAGAAGCCATAGTGTTTACCACACCTAAAGTCCCCTTTGGCCAGTGGTGTCCAACCTCTTGGCTTCCCCAGGCCACATTGGAAGAATTGCCTTGAGTCACACATAAAATGCACTGACACTAATGATAGCTGATGAGCTAAATAAAAGGTTGCAAAAAATCTCATAATGTTTTAAGACTTTGTGTTGGGCTGCATTCAAAGCCATCATGGGCTGCAGGTTGGACATACATGCTTTTGACTATCACCCCAATCTTGAGCTACTTTTGCTCATTCTAGACTTTACATGCACATAATGTGCATATACATAAAAACAAGACACAAAAATAAACAATTTAATAGACTTACGGTGGTGAGAGAGAGAGAGAGAGAGGGAGAGAGAGACATGCCATCCTACTTTAGGCATCTTTCTGCAATTTGCATCACCATTCAACAACATATCTCAGTGATCCATCTATATCGGTGGATGATCTAGTCTATCTTTGCAACTGCTGCGTCGTGTTCCCTAGTGTGGACATATCACAGTTTATTTATATACTATTAATAGCCTCTTGGTTGTTTTTGGAGCTGCTTCTGAGCACTTCTGTGGACAAAGGCACTGGGTATTCTCCACCTGCCCCTCCAGATCCATTCTCTCTGCTGTGTTCAGATTGCTGACTGCTCTAAACAGCCTGAGCTGGCTGTCTTGCTCTCTGGCACCCGATTGGGTGAAACCTATGGGAATGGCAGGAAATCAGAGGGTACAAGAGATAGAAGTTGGGGTGTTTATTCTCCAATTCACTCCCTGCCAAGGTGCCGGTTGGCAGCTGCTGTCAAGGGGCCTGTCCTACATCTAAAGGTCCCAGGGCTTTCCAGGAATCTGCTGTTGTCCCCTTGCTGCTTTAGGCCCAGGGGAGGTAGCATTTCTCTCTACTGCCAGCACCGAAGTGCTTCACCATCCCCTGTTAGTTCTCCTTACTTTTTAGTCAGGAAGTAGCCCCTTTTTAAGCCCTCTTTGAACATTCCTCTCCAGGGACTCTGTTTTCTGCTCAGATCTGACTGATAGAGCTAATTACATTCATTTAAAAGAGTGAGAACAATGTAAACCTGAAACTTGCAATGCAAGGCTCCAATTGCCCACCCCACCCCCACCCGTTTGCCTATTTCTCCCAGCATCTCCCCTTCCCAGGCTCTGCTTTCATCTCCTCACTGTCACTTGTGTAGCAGCAACCCAGAGGAACCCCCAGCCCCAGTCCCCCCAGCCCCTGGACCTCTCTACTCGGCACGCCACCCTATGAGTACCTTGAGTTCTCTGTGTGGGAACCACAGGGGTCTTTTTGTTTTGTTTTGTTTTGTTTTTGCTTTTTTTTTTTTGTATGTGGGTAGCTCCCTGACTGGGAATCGAACCCAGGCCGCAGCGCTGACAGCACTAATGCCGAAGCCTTAAGCCACTACACCACCAGGGAACTCCCCCACAGGGGTCTTTAATTGGCTGCTATGAAATGAGAGCTAGAAAAGACTCTCAGTTCTTACAGTGCAGGACCAGGGAAGTGCTTGTGGTCCCCAACTATAGGAATGCCACCCCCGCCCCCAGGGACACCACAAGAGCCCAAAGCCTCCTTCTCACCTCTCTGGGCTCCCTCACACTTCACCTCATGCCTCCTCTTTAACACTAACTTGTTCTCTACTTTACTGATTTAAATTGTTTTTTGCAATTATTAGTCCTTTTAATTCATAGCATTCTTTCAAATGAATTAAATTCAACTGCTTTTTCTATAGGAGGCTGGCTCTTTGCACATTTGTGAGACATGCCCTCTGACTACATTCTTCCTTCAGTCTTTCTGACTTTAATGTTATAATCATCCATTCAGTTACCCACACCAGAACCTTCAGTGCCATGCTACGCTCCTCCTGCAAACAAGGGGTCGGTAAATCCTATCAATTCTAGTTGCCAAAATTCATACGTCTTCCATTACCTCTGTCACTGCCTTCATTCAGGTTGTTGGTATCTTTTTTTATTATTGTTAAATGTATTGGGGTGACATTAGTTAGCAAAGATTACATAGGTTCCAGGCATACGATTCTACAATACATCATCTCTGTGCTGCATTCTGTGCTCACCACTCAGTCAGTTCTTCCACCATTCTACTTTAGACCCCAAGATAAGTTTAACAACCAGTCAGCAAACTGCCAGAGCTCCCAGCGTAGCAGCTAAGTGTATGGGCTGTGAAGGCAGATAAATCGAGGTTCCATTTCTGACACCACCATTCAAAGCTGAGAGACCTCGTGAGAGTTATTTAACTGCTCTGTGCCTCAATTCCCTCAATGTAAAATTGAAATTATAATATTACTTTCTTCATAGGGTTGTGTTAAATACACTTAAAGAAATGTAAATATGTCTTATAAAGACCTTAACACGGAATCTAGTCCTGAGGGAGGGCCCTCCCTGTACGGTAATAGATAGGATGCGCTCAGCGCCACACAAGTTGCGGTGGGAGGTAAAAGCCACGCACCCCACTGTCCAGGAGCCTGCAGTCTGCTTTGGACGATGAGAAGAACGTTTTTGTAATAATGAACACCACGGGTGACCCTATATCTTTAAGTGGCAAATTATCCAGGATAAGTTCCAGTGCAACAGTTGTAGGATGGTTCTCTGACACATCTAGCTTCCCACACTGCCTCCCACGGTCTTGAGGGTGAGCATCAAGCATTGGTGTTCCTCACACTCCCGCCGCTTGGCGCACAGTAGGCGTGCACATACAGTGCGTCTACCCAGAGAATGCTTGGAGAACATGTTAGAACAAGCACTTTGTTCTTTACAAAGCACTTTGAAAGGGAAGCATCATTTCATTCTCATAGCAACCCTTTGAGATACATAGTTACTATTATTATCTGCATTTTCCAAAATAAGGAAACTGTGGCTCAGAAAAGCTTAGCATCTTGTTCAAATCACGTGGTCAGTTCATGGTGGGGCTGTCTGGGACCTAAGGCCTTCGCCCATAACTGTGGAGTTTCCTTCTGCGTGAGCCACAGAAGTCCATCTGCCAAAGAAATCTATCCTCTGCCAAATGGCTATTCAGGTCTCCACTTTCATGACCTTTGTCTGCTCTAACAGTTAGCACCAGGTTTGTTTGTGTTTTTTTTTTCTCTTAGCCAAAGAGAATCCAATTCATTAGAATGTTTCTTTTTAGGGAGGCAGAGACTCTCCTGTTTATCCAAGCCCTTATCAGAGATACACATGTATAGGGTAGGCATTACACTCTGTAAAACATGACATACTCATACCACACATCAGCTATTAAAGAGTCTGTTACTTCCGATGGGACATGTTCATCATGCATACTGCTCTCTCCTCTTCCCAGGGCAGAGCCTGGGTTTCTGATTAGGAGAAATCTTTCATTTTGCCTCGGAATGTTTCTAACAGCAGTTATATTACTGATAAATCCTAGTTTATTTTTATGCTTCTGAACACATTGGAAAGCAAGGTTTTTGGTTTTGGTTTTGGTTTTGAATTTTATCACAGAAAGCACTGCATGCCTTTGGGAGGGGGAGGGCAACCCAAACTAAAATGTGTAATGTGGAAAAGTGAAAATTCTCAAGAGATTGAGAAGACAAGCACAGACTAGGAGAAAATATGTGCAAAAGACATGTCTAATGAACGACTATTATCCAAAGAACTCAATAACTCAACAATAAGAAAATAACAACCTGATGGGGAAAAACATGAGCAAAAGATAGGAACAGACACCTCACCAAAGAAGATATACAGATGGAAAATAAGCACATGCAAGCATCATATGTCGTTAGGAAATTGCAAGTTAAAACAATACAATACCACTACACACCTATTAGAATGGCCAGACAGCACCAAATGCTGGTGAGGACGCAGAACAAACGGAACGCTCCTTCATTGCTGGCAGGAATGCCAAATGGGACGGCCGCTTTGGAAAATAGTCTGGCAGTTTCTTACAAAATTATACTCTTACCATACAATCTAGCAATTGCACCCCTTGGCATTTACCCAAGTGAGTTGAAAACTTACATCCACCCAAAAACTGCACCTGGATGTTTACAGCAGCTTAATTCAAAACTTGGAAGCAAACCAAGATGTCCTTCATTAGGTGATGGATGAATAAACTCTGGTACATCCAGACAGTGGAATACTAGTCAGTGCTAAAAATACACGAGCTGTCAAGCCGTGAAAAACTTGGAGCAATCTTAAATGCATATTATTAAGTGAAAGAAGCCAATCAGAAAAGGCTCCATAATGTATGAGTTCAACTATATAACATTCTGGAAAAGGCAACACTATGGAGACAGTAAAAAGCTCAGGGGTTGTCGGGGGCTGTGGGGAGAGGGGAGGGTGAATAGGGAGAGCACTGACAGTGAAACTATAATGGTGGGTACATGTCATTTCCATTTGTCAAAGCCTATAGAATATATACCAAGAGTGAACCCTAACATGAAGTGTGGATTCTAAGTGACAATGATGTGTCAGTTTAGGTTCATCAATTGTAACAAAGGTACCACTTTGGTGGGAGATGTTCATAGTGGAGGAGGCTGGGGTGTGGGGGAGGGAATAACGGGAAATCTCTGCACGTTTTCCTCAGTTTTGCTGTTAACCTAAAATCACTCTAAAAAATAAAATCTATTTTTCAAAGTTTTTACAAGTTATCTTCCCTACCTCTCCTAAGCTCAATCCCACTCCCCACATGTAATTGTTGTTAAATGTTTAGTGTATTTTCTTCCATTCTCTCTCACACACACATATAATGTGTACGTATCTGTGAAGGTTTTTCGAAAGGTCAGCAAAAGCTATTATATACACATTAGAGCAGTGTCTCCTTGTAATAGGGGAAATACTTAAAATTACACTGTTGTTCAAAATAAGGAATAGGTAGTAACTATATAATGGTTACTACCTATTGTGTAATGGAGACTACTTTGGACTCCAAGGTAGTTAGAATAGAGTAGTAGTAGTGGTGGTGATGGTGGTGGTGGTGGTGGTGGTGGTGGTGGTGGTGGTGGCAGTAGAGTAGAGGAGCAGGAGCCATAGTTAGTGTAGAGTAGTAGTACTAGTAACTATAGTAGAGCAGAGGAGAAGAAGAGTAGTAAGAGTTGAGTAGTAGTAGTAGTATTCATTAGAGTAGTAGTGGTGGTGGTTAGAATGGTACTAGTACTGGTAGAGTGAAGGAGGAAGGGAAATTAGAGTAGAATAAGTAGTAGTAATAGAGTCAGACAGAACTGGATTTAAATTCCCATCTTGCAATTTAAACAAGTAGAGAACACTCTCCAAACCTTAATTTTTCATCTGTACCATAAAATTATTAGCACTTACCCAAAGAGTTACTGTGTCAATTAAATTCAAAATGAGAATGTATATAAAGTCCTCAACAAAGTGCCTGACACCTAAGAGGTACTCTGTCAGCCCCAGAACCTTCTCAATAGGCTGACCCCACGTACCATTTGACACAAGACAGTACTGTAGTTTTCTGTCCCATTTAAAATGGTACGACTGGTCAGCCTACCTCAAGTGTAGACCCTCGTACAATAAATGTTTGCTGAGTTGAGCTGGAATAGAACATTGAAACTTATTAAAATCAATACTTAGAGACATGGTGACAACTTTGGGTGGTCAGGGACCATTGCAGGTGACCTCAGCTGCCTGCAGCACCAAAGAGATGATTCCCAAGGGTCTACCAGAGCCACCAGCAAGACCTCCCATCCGCCCTGGGAACGAGGTTCTCTCTGTGGTGCTGTGGCACCTCTCTGCTGGTTCATTGATAGAGACAGCGCCCAAACCTGTGCAAAGAAATGCAGACATGTAAGTAAGGGGTGGAGGAGGAAGGAAGCTCATGGTTCAAACTATAATAATGCAAGAGCATTTCTTAAAACTATAAACCTTAGTTTTGTATTACAAACAAATATGTGCCCATGATAGAGGGAAAAATCATCCATAATCTCACCAGGCAGAGAAAACCTCTGTTAAAACCTTGGTCTTATGTCTGTGTGGATTTTTCCTATGCCTGCATGCATGTGGCATGCATGTACCATGTATGTAAAGTACTACCTATCTATGTATATATTTTCCATATACGATATCCTTTTATCATGTCAATAAACATGACATCATTTTTAATGGCTGATAGAATTCCATACTTTATCTAACCAATCATCTACTGTCAGACAGTTGGGGCCTTTCCAAATTCTTGCTATTATAAACAGAGCTGCCAGGAACTTCCTGAGAGCCATGCGCTGAACTTCTGATCCTCTTTCACAGAAGGGTGAAAAAGAACAATGGGCTATTTGCTAAAGCCGACTTCAACACCAATCACCACCCCCTTTGCCCCAGCCCTGGGGACACCCTGTCCTCCAGAGTGCAGCTGGAGGACTCCACGGTTAGGACCTTGGATTCCTGAGGATTTGCCCCACTCCCAGGAGTGTCTGAGCCTTCTTGAACCCATGTAATGAGATGTGAGGGCCCTGAAACCAGGCCAGCTCTCGCCATATTGGGAGGCAGATGAAGGCAGCCTTGGCTCACTCTCAACTAACTCTCTGTTACGTGTTTCCCTGCCTGAGTGGTGTCCAATCCTCCCAAGAGGCATCTGCCCAGGGCACTGAACCCCTCTTTTCTGCAGCTGTGACAGCAGCCAGGCGGTAAAGGGCCACACCCCCCAGTAATGTAACTTTTCAAAAAGTTCCCTTTAATATGCATATCTTGAGTCAACTGACATGCTTTGAACTAAACACTGCAGGGGAGCATGGTGAGTGAGACCTTATCCTGCCCTCCACGGCTCAGGCTCAATTAGTTTCCTGAGGCTACCATAGCAGAGGCTTAAAACAACGGAAACATATTCTCCCACGGTTCTGGAATCAAGTCAGAAATCAAGATGTTGGTAGGGCCAGACCCCCTCTAAGGCTCTAGGGAGATTCCTTCGTCGCCTCTTCCTGGTGTCTAGTGATGGCCAGCAACCCCTGGGCTTCCTTGGCTTGAAGCTCCACCATTTCAGTCTCTCCCTCTGCCTTCCCATGGCCTCTTTCCTGTGTACCTGAATCTCTGTCCAAATTTCCTTCTTCTTACTGGACACCAGTCAGATTGCATTCAGGGCCCACTCCTATAGGAGCTCATCTTGACTAATTATATCTGCAAAGATCCTATTTCCAAATAAGTTCACATTCTGAGGTTCTGGGGAGACATAAATTTCAGGGGGATACTACTCGACCCAGTATACCCTCTGATAGAGGCAAAGGTGAAGATAAAAAATCAAAACTACAGGCATGAAATTACTATTAATATTACAGCTTGAAATGGAGCCAGGGGGAATAAGACGTGAGGGTGAATACGGGGTGCCAGGGATTGCAAACCTGGGGGTATCCTACAAGCGCCCTTCAGTCACACTGTCTCGCACCTCTTAGTCTGGTTATGCCTTTGGACTAGACTTGCTGTGAGCCCCCAGTGGCACCTCTAACAGTTCTGATGGAAGAAGAACTACCTCTTGTACTCTCTCCAGCTCTACTCACAAACCTACTTCCTTTCAACTCTCAGTTCTGGAGGAAATCACCGCAGAGGCACGCCTGTAGCACCCCTTCCCCCAGTTTTCTGTGCTTCTGCCATGTTTTCCCTTTCCTCGGCTATCTCAGGCTGAAAGAGCTGGAGGAGGTGCAGGAAGCAGCAGTATCCTTTATTAATCCATGAGGTTGCTTTTTTTCTGCCCCAGCCATGCACACACAGCTCACACAACAAGGTCACAACTCCTGGCAGACAGGGCTGAGGCCTCCTCTGGAGCTCAGGCAGCAGTCGTGGCCTTTCAGAGCTGACTTTCGTGGGGAAGGGCGTGGTGGATGCTGAGATTTGATAGTCGCCACCTCACAACAACTCCCTGCAGAGGCCGCAGGGTTCTCTTTGGAAGCATCTGCCCCATACCTAAGCCTTCCCCTTGGACCGCTTTAAGGAGGCTTATTATCTTTCTCCACCAGCTCTTCGGGATGATGGGAGTAATCCATAACAAGTACTTTCATAGTAAGGCTCTACCCATATTGTCCAGTGAGGGCTGTGACCTTGACCCTGACCCCAGGCTATCTTCTGCATGCCTTTCACTCTTGGCCTGAAAGTTTTATCTGATTGCCTGAGAGGAGCAGGCTAAAAGTACAGGGGAAGTGAGCCTTTGGGAGCAGCCCTCAAGCAATGAGTGACAGGAAATGATTAAAAAACACTCCAACTTCCTTGACCTTAGCGGGAAGGGGAAAACTCTGAGGCTGACTTTCTGCCAATCTCCCGGAGGTCTCAGCAGGATTGAGCCCCACTTGCCCGCAGTGGTCACCTGCTTATTAAAGAATCCTGTATTGTCTCACTCCCTTCCCCAGGCTTCTTGGAACCACTTCCCAAATAAACTACCTGCACTCAAATTCATGTCTCCTGGTTGACTTCTAAGCACCCAACTTAACAGACAGTGATGTTAGTGTGCACGTCCCCGTTAGATAGCAAGCTCCCTAAGGACAGGCTCCAAATTGTCTTCCTCGGAGCACTTACTGGTCAGTCTCCGCCAAATGTTTTTATGCATTACATATGCACAACAACCCTTAGAGAGTTGTTATTCCCATTTCATAAATGAGAAAAATGAAGCTCAGGGAGCCAGGATATGAACAAAGCAGAGCTAGGATTTGAATAAAAGTAGTCTCTCTCTGAAGCCTACTATTGATGATTTCCATTTCGAATGGTATTCAGTAAAAGTTTGAGGAAGTAAGGGTGATTCTAGCACGCAAACTCAATAAGCATTGCTATGAAGTGCTTATTATTTGGATGTCGGCGATAGGGCCCAAGACCAGCCAATTTCTCAAACATATTCAAGACCCAGAGGAGACAGAAGCCAGCAGAGTGTCCTTCCCCAAATTTTCACAAGCCCCTTTTCCTATTCATTTGTTGATTTAAAGATTTGTTGATCTTTACTATATCTAAGACACCCAACTAGACCCCGTGACAGTTACAAAGAGATTTGAAGCAAAGTCAAGGAGCTTCCAATCCTCTCGGGGAAGCTGTGGGAGGCAGGTGTGGCAAAGGGATGAAGACGGGCAGAAGCACCTGAGGAGATAAATCATACAACCAGAGCTGTCCTCAGGCAGAAGTCAGGCACGGCCAAGTGAGGAGTTGAACAGAAAATTACTGTTTTCAGAGGGGAAGGTGACCTCTGGGAACTGGAGGGGACAGCCAACCTGGAGGAAGTGGGCTTAAAAGATGGGGACAACTGGAGGCTGGAAGGAGGGACGGATCAGGAGAATGAAAGAGAAAAGACGTGCGTAACCCCACAAAGCAAGGGAATTCCAGCCCATTCCTTTCATCATTCTGCCCTGCCTCCCATCCCCCAGTCCAAGCTGATTGAGGAGGAAAAGAAGGTGCATACCAGGAACAAAACCAAGATTTAAGAGACCATCGCTGAGGATTACAGATACCTGCATGGCAATTCACGACTGCCTTTCAAGCCAAGACACGTGGAGGAACACAAGTCACATACGAAAGCCATCGCCTTTCCTTCAGGTCTCCGGGCTGATTGGGCAAGACGACGCGTGTGCAAACTGGCCCCGCGGACCCTGCGGAGCCACCCCTTCTCCCTGTTGTGCTTAGATCACACTGCCTGGAACCTGGGAGTCACACACTTTGGAGATTGAAAGTATTTCCCTGAAGGACTGGCAACTGAGACCTCACTTACAGTTCCTGTGCCGGGCGCCTTCACCCCCTCCCCAGGGAGGGAGGCCCGACTGCTACGCTGGAGGAGACAGGGACAGGGCCCAGCCAAGCACTCTGTCCAGCTTTGTAAAGAGATCAGGCATGGAAAGACTTGAAGACTCTGGGCTCCATGGGCAGCACTTGCTCAAAAGGGCCTTCGTATTGGTAGTTGTGTCCAGAGCTAAAAGTTCCCTACTGTACTTCAACCACCCCCATGTAAACCCACCGTCTAAGTAAAAACAATGTCTGCTATGCAAACACACCTTAAGTCCATCTCCAAGTCCCCACCAGATGGCTTCCTCCAGCCCTCCCCCAAATAGAAAGCACACAGCCAACACTCTTGCCGGCTCACTCAGAGCAACTAGAATTTTACAGCTATAGGAAGACACGCCTGGATCCGAGTCCCAGGAGGCTCCGAATAGCTTTGCCGTTGACTCAGCAAGAGAGCGTGGAGCCCAACTAACACCAGCGGTTGTTGGAGTGACAGTGTGTAGCCCACGGGCCTGCGTGGGGACCATGCCCTTGGCCTCCCCGACCCTCCACCACAGACCAAGCAAGTGCAGGGCTATCGACGGCCATGGGGCAACACTTGCTCACTCGGGGCTGAGACAAGAAGGAGACATGCGTCCCCATTTCCTCTCCCCGATCTGCAGATGTTCCTGAGAGAGATGCATTTTCACAAAGCTTCTCAGAAGGTCCTGCTTAGTGATGGCAATTCAGTAGTTCACACTTTTATTCGCTCTCCCTCCTTCCCCGTTCATTCTCAAATAGACTACTCACAGAGAAGCACTCCCACCAGGCTCTGCTTTCACAAGAACCCAGACTAAGTCACTCGGGAACCTCAAAAGACATCACCTGGCTTCTGAAAATGACCCTGTAGGGCACAGCAGTGAGGGGTTCCTGGATCGTTGCTTATGTTTGTGTTGAATGTGAACCTTCCTGTTGTAACCAGTCAGACTTAACTCTGAGAGAGGTCCTCAGTACATTCAGCCCAAATGAGGAGAAAACGATTCCATCTCCCCATCTTGAGGAGGCATGGCAGGTGACTTCGGGTCCCCAAGTCCTATTTCTTTGTGTGCGTTCACTACAACCCATCTTGTGGGAGAACCAGTGACTCACCATGTGAAAATGGGAAGAGAACAGTTTCATTAGAAGTGGGATGTTTCACACAATTCTTACACACACACATAAGGACATAAAGTGGGGTGACGTGGTTTGGCTGATGTCTGAGCGCCCTCCACTTGATAGAGAGATTTAACCAAATATAGCAAGGATGCTTTCATTTGAGAATTTATCTCCCTCTTCTAAAGCAGGTGATGGGTGAGAATGAGGGAGGTGGCTGGGGACATGGAGAAAAAATAGAATTAGAGTTAAAATAAACTGAGAGGAAAGAGCAGAATTCTAAAGAGAGGAGGGAAAGACAATTTCATCTACACCTTCCTGTTTGAATGCCTGAGTCTGACCATTATGGCTTTCAAGGTGACATAGGAAAAATCCAGAAATGTACATGTCATGGGAGGAAAAGGTTGAGTTTTAAGGTGTGAGGACTAAGATTATAAATAGTAAAATAAATAAATAAATAAATAAATAAATAAACAAAAATAATTTTTGTCACAGATCAAAAATTACATTTTAAGCTTAAGACTTTGTTGTAATTATAGCATCATTTTTTCTATATTAAAAATATAAAGACTAGAATAAAATAAGTATTTCTGAGTTTTATGGAAGGGTGTGAATCAAAAAAATCTTTTCTCCACGCCCAGGGCTGTTAACATCTCTAGGATCCTGAATTTCCAGCTCCATAGCATCTTGGAGCCTGGTTACAAGTGTGAGCTATGCAATCCCACTCCTAGGTATTTACCCAAGGGAAATCAAAAATTCGGCTCATATGAAAAGCTATACACAAATGTTTATGCACCTTCATTTATAATCTCCCCAAACTGGACACCACCCAAATGTCTTTCGACTAGTGAATGGAGACAACCTGTGGTACATCCACACAATGTAACAGTGCTCACCAATAAAAAGGAACAAAAGACAGATGTATGCAACCCCAAAAGAAGAAAGAATCTCAAATGCAATTTGCTAAGTAAAAGGAGCTAGTCTCTTAAAGGTTGTATGATTCCATTTGTACGACACTCTGGAAAAAACAAAACAGACAGAAACTAGGTCGCTGGATGTCCAGGGCTGTGGGTGAATGACAGCAAATGGACACGGGATGTTTGAGGGAGATGGAACTATTCTACATGTTGAGTGTGGTGGTGATTATATAACTGTTTGTATTTGTTGATGCTCATAGAATTATCCACCACTAAAAAGGGTAAATTTTACTGTAGGTAAATTATACTTCAATGTAAAAAAAAAAAAAAAAAAAAAAAAAAAAAAAAAAAAAAAAAAAAAAAAAAAAAAAAAAAAAAAACTAAAAAAGACATGAGCTTTGGGGTCACCCACCGGAAAAAGGAAACCTCAGCTCCACCCACCACTTTGTCCTGTGCATCTGTGGACAAGTTACTTAAGGTTAAGGTTTCAGGGCCTTGGTTTCCTCATTTGTACGTGAGGGTTTAATAGCTTCTGCTTCACAGGACGGTTATGAGAATTCAGTGAGTAATGCAGTGCCTGACGCCCAGTCAGCATTAGATCTCATTATACCATCCAGCCAGGACTCACAGCATGAAGTCCCTCCCAGGTGGTCTTGACATCCTGCTGCCTTACACTCTCCCACCCAGGCCTCCCTCTGCCTGCCCTCTGTCTGCCCTCTGCCCAGCCTGGATTCCTGGGGAGAAATTCATGCCATCCCCTGAGAACCCTGGGAAGCAATCTGGGCTGGGTTAGAGCTTGGTGCCCCTGAAGCCTGGTTTTGAACCCCAACCAATAAGTTGCTCTTTTTGTTTTCATTTTTTTTTATTATTAAAGTTCAATTGTATACAAAATTATATTAGGTTCAGGTGTACAACATAGTGATCTGACATTTATATATGTTAGCAAGTAATCATGGTAAGTCAAGTAACCATCTGGGTTTTTTTTAATCTCTCCCGCAGCCACCAGCTGGGCCCCTCAGTGGGGCCAGTAAGCTCATAAATGCCATGCCGGGCTAGACATGATTGCTCACTCTCTCCACTCCTGTAGGGCTGTGATTTATCCTTTCATTATTTCCTGGCACATAGTAGATGTTAGATAAATGAAGAAGATGTACCATCCCAGGGCAACGAGCTTCTGGGCATTTCTATTGGACTGTGCTAAATATTGTTTGAATGGAAGTTTTAATACTTTTCTTTCCTTAGCTTGTGCGTGTGTGTTTCTGCTAGCTAACTCGCTTGCATATCGATGAAAAGCTACTGCCCAAATAAACTGTTTTAAAGGTCCCAAGCAGACTTTTCTATAGTTAGGAAGTTTTGTGAAACATTCTATTCATTACATTAAGTAACAAGATGAACCCCCTCTCCTAACAAACTTTCATTGAGTAAGATGAAGTTCCCAGCACAAATCCTATGTGCCCTGTGGGGCGGATCTGACTGCTCATTCGTCATAACAGAGGCATTCGTGCAAGGAGTGTTTACAGAGGACCTCCTCTGCGCTAGGGTCTGTGCCGGGGTGCTGGGGTGCTAGGGAGAGTCGCCCTGCTGCAGCCCAGCTTCCGCGCCTGAGTGCGCACACTGTGAGCGTGCAGACACCTGGCCTCTCCCGGCTCTCTCAACTGTAATGGTTAAGGCCGTTCTAGAACCAACCATCTATGAGTTGGAGATTGTATTGCAATTTTTGGTGAATATGGGACTTTTTTTAAACCCAAAATGATGATGGTGGTGCTGGTGAAGATGATGATTGTTACTGATCTGAAGAAGGGGAAGAAGTTAAAGGAATGTCTTAAATGGTAGTCGCTAATTTCCAAAATTTCCAAAGGTCTTGCTGCTTCGAATCTACTTGATGGACTGGAAAGACAGACACTCTGATGGGATAGGGAAGTGGGGAAGAGGGTTCCAGATGATATATGTAATGCTTTATTCCTTAAAATCAATTTTTAAAAAAAGGAGTTCAATGGGGCTGAATGTTAAATCCGGACGTTATTAGGAGTTCATACCAGTGAACTACATATAATGTACACCGCACTCTTTTTCGTATATTTATCAATAGAAGTATTTCTTGATATATTTTTTTAAAAAACACATTTCTTTTTTATTTTTTGTTGTTTTTATTTTTTTAAGTAACGAAAACTGTGGTGGGGGCATTCTTCATCCTAGAAAGGGTATTCTGTTTACCTGATCGGCCTTGCTGCAGATCCTCCTTCTCCCCTTTCCCCTCTAAATGTGAACCGACCTCCGAATTCAATCGCCGCAGCCGGAGCACCGGCACCTCATTTCCCCTCTAAACCCGTCCTACCTCCTACCGGCAGGTCAGCTGCAACCCCGCCCGCCGCACCGCGGCCCCGCCGTCCTGCCTGGAGCCGCTGGGAGTTCTCTCTGCTCCAGGGCTGCACAGACGAGAACCCCACGCCCCGGGCGAGAAGGGCTCCGCATTTCAAAGGAAGGGGCGAGGGGAGGGGTGAATCGGCCTCGCCTCACAGGCTAAAAATAATCCGGCTTTGTAGACTTCTTCCTCGGTCTAGTCGGGCCGGAAAAGGGGAGGAGGGAGGAGAGGGGAGGATCTTTACAGAAGTCCTGACTGTAAGCCTGTGCTGGGCAGAAAAGATTCAAACTGGGAGCCTCCATCCCAGGCTTCCTCCCAAGTCAGCTTCTTATAACTAGAATTCATCAAGCATCTCGGATAATAAATGTGATTGGAACCGGGAGTGGGGAGTTCTGCCCAGGCCATCTGTGATACGCGACAGCCTCCCTGAGCCTATATCCTCAGGGCACCTGAGTCAGGGCCGCGGCCTCTCTGGGTGGAGACCATCTCTGTAAAGGCTGCAGGGCTGGTGGAAGTAAACTTCCCTCTTCCCTTGGGTGGTTTCACAGCAAAGAAGATAACGGACAGGGAATACTTTTAGCCTCCTTGAGGAAACCCAAGTGAGGTTCCAGCCTTCCTGTGGTCAAATACAAGCTGCCCACTATGTTGGGGATGGATTTTTCTCTAAACTGGGTTCCCTTTACACCCAGCCTGACAAGGACTCCCTACTGCACAGGGTGCTCCTACTCCCCCACACAAGTCTGGGTGTTTGTAAACCTGTCAGACATTCTTTCCAGAGAAAGACTTCCTTACAAAGATTAGAGGCGTCCAAGAAGCCCCCCTACCTGGCCAGTACTGGGGAATGTCAGAGCCACATCCTTGACAAAGATTCTATGCTTGACCAAACTTAGGCTCCTGAACCTTCTCCTAGGCCCATCTGTGCACTTCCTTATAAAATCCAGTTTTAGCTAGAACCCTAAGTCAGTTTAACCAGAACCCCCACCCTTAATACCTGCTCACCCTTGATATCTGATCAGGTTCCTCCTCCTCCGCCTTCCCCAGGTAATGTCTGACCACCCTGGCCTACCTTCAGCAACAATCCTGTT